>JAHPZR010002174.1:27500-40000 GCA_019787425.1 Platygyra sinensis
CAAAGAATTGTGGTTATGCGCGAACGGAAAGACTTTAGGATGCGCAGTAATATGTCGCAAGGAATTGTGGTTATGAGCCAATGGATGATTTAGGATGCGCAGTGAGCCATGAGCTTTCTTGTCACTGATTTCGCTTTTTGCTTTTATTCTTCAGATCCTTACTAGGGTATCTAAAAGATAGTAATGCTGCGGCACATTCTGTTGATAGTGACATATTTTACGTAGTCATTAATCTATCTGCGCGTTCCAAGTCTTACATTATAACCTTTATTTCTTAAAGTACGACTGAAAGAAGTGTCAAATTGTGGTGTGTAACTTAAAAATCTGTCTTTGTATGCATCAACTTCAAGCATCATGACGCATCGATGGCGAGGTGTGACAAGGGTTACCGGTCCACCAATTACCCATTACCAATAATCTAATAACATTAAACCACAAGCCGAAGAGATTGAGATTCGTTCTACCTTGTTTAGTTGAGTAAAACACTCACACTGTTTGTGTTACGTTGAACGATGTCCTGCACCGGCGGTAGCCCTAAGATATCAGCTTACTTTGTATAAATAGCTTAGTTGTGTCATATTTTTTTAAACGACTAAAATCAGCTACGAAGGCAATGCAAAAGACTACTGCACAATCACAACTAGAAAGTCACAAAACAAGAGCGCGACTTGTGTTGTTTTGAAAACCATACTAGAAAAAAAAGAACATGCGTGCATTAAATGTCGCTCGCCCAAGACAACGGAACATTTGTCAAATCACGTCACCAACAACATGTAATTTGCATACAGACAAGCAAACGAACTTCGTTTGAACAGCTTTTTCATCTCGACTACTTTACTCTCATTCGAACAGCTAATTTACCTAGACTAATTTACTTGGTGGCGAGTTGGTTGGTGACGAGATGGTTTCTTGGTGGCAAAACTCCCTGGTGGCCAGATGACCGGATACCGCGACAAGGGATCAAGACAAGACAGACAATAAAAAGCACATACACATACGATACACATCTACCTCCCCTTTACCAGAAAATCGAAAGATGTGGAAATTCAGAAAATTGTAGCAGCAGAAATCTCACTTATAAATTCTGTAGCGGTACGCATTAAAGGCATAAATGTCTCCGGAGTGTTGACATATTTGAAGACGCGTCCATCACCGGATGTGTGAAAATGCTAAAACTTAAGTTTAAATTCATGTTTGGATGAAAAGGGAAAGATCGTAGCATATCTGAAGTAAGTGTGTTTTACAGTTTCCGTTTGTTTTAAATATTCTACAAGTTTTAGTAACGATGATTTCTGTTCATCTGATATAAGAATTCAACCACGGAGGGGAGACTGCTAAGAAATGGCGTACTAAGTTTAAAATGAGATGTCACAATTATTGATGCAGATTTACAAACTTTCACGTACTGCATTTAAAACAAAAGCAAGAGTTGTGAAAGGCAATCACGATCTCCTGCACATCGTCTTACAAGTAAAGCAGAGCAAAAATTATCATTGGAATCCACGCGAAAAGACGGTTATGTCATCCTTGTGTTGTTCGTAGCGCAATGCACTCTGGTTAAATGCAATGCATTCCGGTAAAAAGTGATGAATTCGAGAATTCGTTCTCCCTTTTATATATTCTTTTTAAATCCTGATTATGTTGCTGATCGCTCGCTACGCTCTCTCCGCGGCAACTCACTTGACTCATGTAAAATTTGCCTTTCTTTATTTCAAGGTTCAAACTGCTGCTTGCAAAACGTGCCGTTATGTTCAAATTCTGGTGAAGAAAAGGACACTTGCAAGCAATATCTATTCAATTCCAGAAAGCAACCAGCCCAATAGCAATTTCAATTGATTTCCTGTCATAAAGATTCAAATATGTCTTGTGCACATCAATTCTTCGCTGTTCAGTTCATAGGGTAACTGTTAGCATACTTAATATTGTTCTCCTCTTCGGCAGCATTATTACCATTTAGGTATACTAGTTTTACTTTAACAATAGAGCTCATATCAAGTACAAAGCGGGTTCAAAATGTTGCTCCTGGCGGGAAATATCCTTTGCAAGATCTGATTTCCGCCGCTCGCGCAAGTAGGTTAGTAAGGACTGAATAATTTTCGTTCAATTTTTCGTTTTCTGCTTTTTAAAAACCTTAGCTAATGTGGATTTCTTCTAACGATACAGTTTGAGGGATGCTGAAGACAAGGAAAAAGCGTTCGCGTAAACAAAGGAAAGGAAATCTTCGAGGACGTAACTCGTGCAGATATTGACCAAGAAGTTATCACTTTGAACAGCGAAAGCGCCAAGGAAATTATGATAAGAGAAATGTATATTCCTCGATGGGCAATCCTCGTTTTGACAGGACACGATCCAACATGAACCAAGCACGGATCTTGCCGAAACATTCTTCAAGAAAATCACATCCGCGTGAGAAAACCGACAAGAAACTGTTCGACCGGCCAACTTTTGCCACGACTCTTGTGAGTCCGGTTCTGCGGGTTCGTCTTTGCCTTTGCCTTCAATTTTCGCCCGGCTAACACTAACACTAACGGTCTCGTTCTCCCATTAATGCTCATCCTCGTCTAGAGCAATATTTATTTGGCTCAAAGTAGGATCCTCGATCACTAGCCGCTAACACATCAGCTCGATCCTTAACAAATGAAATCGAACCCTTTTTCCTCTTTGAAATTTTTTTCGCACTGGCAAAAGGACAAGCTAGGACTTTTGCGTTTTTTCTTCGACGACATGGAATAGATATAAGTTTTCAAATTTTTGTCTGCAAATTAGAAAATACTCGAAGCAGCACACAAACATGTGAAAATCGCACAACACCATAGTCTCCTCCGCAGCCGTTTTTTAGGATGTCACGCACGCAACTCTCCCCCCAAAGAAACGGCTGCTCGCAACCGAACCACATTCCTTTCATGAAATAAGCCAATCACAGCTTCGGTTTCATTTTCAACAACCAGTTCGCGCCAAATTCGCCCGTTGAAACTTGCCCAATCAGAGAATGCTTTTTATCTTTGTATCCCTTCATCGGAGACGCCACAAATGAACATGCGGTTTCCGGCCTTTGTTTATGGACGCCGAAAATTACCGGCGACGCTTGAATGAGTTTTGTTTGTTGCTGTAACTTTCAACTCGAAAAATCTTTGTGAAGAAGGAAGATATGTATTTTAATTTGCTAATGAAGGGAGTAAGAAATCAAGTACCTTCGCTCGATTTAATTTGTTTACAGCGAGTTCTGAATGCCGCTCTTTTCTCCTGTTTTCAATCTGTAGGAAGCTTTTAGCCCTCGACTAACGCTTACAATTAGACATTTCCAGAAAATCTATATTCTCTCATTAGCTTAACATAGCGATTAGCACATGAAGCACGTGTACTTGAGGCTTTCATTCACAATTTTTTTTCGTCCGTCATGATCGTAGCCCTCGAGCACAGCCCGTTTTTGGTGGCGTGCGTGCGGCGTGAGACAAAAGCCAGAAATCCTTCATTGTTCGCACCGCAGGCTACCGGCAGGCCCTTTCGCGCGAAAGCTTACGTCATCCGCACTTTGCTGTTATGTAATTGGTCTGTTCAACAGATCGCAACCAAACTACAAACATAATGGAAAGGAATGTTGTTCGGTTGTGAGCAGCCGTTTCTTTGGGGGGAGCGTTGCGTGACATCCCAAAAAACGGCTGCGGAGGAGACTAGCAACACCACCTCTGTCACGTGATCTTTTAATGCAAATTAACTCTCGTGTTGACAACGTGTTGACAGTTATCAATTGGTTTCACACTCCAGTATTAGATTTAGCTACCCTATCTAAGGACCACACCAGGAACACAGTTACTAAAGGGTCAAAAAAGATACCCTATTTAAGGACCGAGAACCTCAAAAACCATACCCTATTCCGCGGCACGTACCTATATAGCCCATATATCCCCCCCCCCCCGGATGTAAATTAGGCTCTTAAGATGCATTCCACTCCTTCTTTATGTTACCTCAGTAACGTGGACACCTCTTAATCAAACTAATCATGCTGGAGGCATTTGTAATTCAGTCGATTTACTGAGCCTCCTTTGAAGGCAGACGTTCCTGTCACGGACCTCGAACGTATCCACTTTAGACAGCATTGACAGCAATGGTTAAATTTCAAGCGAGGGCAATAAATGTGCCAGCATAAAGCAAGTAAGCAAGCACGAGAGTGAACGAACACTTGTCGTTCCAACAGGTGTTATTTGCCTCAAGTGCATTAAGGAACTTGACACTGAAACGGATTTAAAAGGACGTAAGCAAAC
This sequence comes from Platygyra sinensis, assembly GCA_019787425.1. Taxonomy (NCBI): domain Eukaryota; kingdom Metazoa; phylum Cnidaria; class Anthozoa; order Scleractinia; family Merulinidae; genus Platygyra; species Platygyra sinensis. Next base: position 31,763 of record JAHPZR010002174.1, read on the forward strand.
AAAAAAACAAACCAACAAACAATACCTGTAGTTCCAGCAGGAGTTATTTGCCGCAAGTACTTTACTACATCAAGTCTGTTCGCACTTTTGGCTTCCATCGAAAAGTAACGGATCAACCTCGTTTCTTCAGGCCCTGGATCTGCTAATGTTGCTTCATCTAACTTTAAACTCTCAGGCAGAAGCGCGACAACATTTTCAGCATCACAAGTCGTTTGAAGAGACTTTAAAACACCGGAGGAAAGAACAAGGGCTTTCGCTTCACTCTCTTCAAATAAAAAAAAAATGCACCAACAGTCAGAGGGATAAAGATCACTTATTATTTTATTACTTATTTTACTATTTTATTGCTTATTACTTTATGCTGCTGAAATTCAGACTACAGATTACAAACTTAGGTCTCTATAATTCAAACTGCTGCTAATACCGCTTCCTCTCTTCCCTTCCGGGGAAAAATGGCGTCAGACAGGACTGGTTAGCTCAGTTGGTAGAGCACCGGACTGCTGTGTGGGAGGTCGAGGGTTCGAGCCCCAGACCGGACCAACACTTAGGGTCTTAAAATAACTGAGGAGAACGTGCTGCCTTTGTAATTACACATGTAATTGGTTAGACGTTCAGGTCTTCTGGGATAAGGACTGTAAACCGTAGGCCCCGTCTCCTGCATCTTCGATGTTAAGGCTAGCAGGGGACGTAAAAGAGCCCACACGCTTATCGTAAAGAGTAGGGCATGCAGTTCCCGGTGTTGTGGTCTGGTCTTTGTTGTTATACTGTGAAATGCTCGGAGATATTAGCTACAAAGCTACTCTACAATCCGAAGGTAAATAAAGTGATGATGAATGTTTGCGACTTCTCCTGTCATTTACCGCCGCCTGGTTAGCTCAGTTGGTAAAGCACCGGACTCCTGTGCGGGAGGTCGAGGGTAAATAAAGTCATGTCAAGTGTACGTTTTTATAGTGTTTTAAACTTATTTTTAAACTAACTTTAAAATATTTTTAAACTTAGTTAGTAATACACGACCCCACAAGCAAGTAATGTGCTTTAAGCATTGATCGTGTTTAAATAAAGGATTTTACTTACTTACTTACTCACTCACTCACTCACTCACTCACTCACTCACTCACTCACTCACTCACTCACTCACTCACTCACTCACTCACTCACTCACTCACTCACTCACTCACTCACTCACTCACTCACTCACTCACTCACTCACTCACTCTATCTTGGGATCTTTTGGCGTGCCATGTTTTTGTTTAACTGACATTCAGCAAACGACGTTTGGTGATTTGGACATTTGGTGACAACTAGAGGTTTTTAACATCATGAATTTTAATCGAAGTTGAATGCGAAGGGTCACATAAAACATAATCTGTTTCCTGTGAAATGAGTTCACGTTGCAAAATACAGATTCACTAAATCACGAAACAAGGGATTTCCACTTTTCCTTAGTTAAGTATTTACCTATTCACATCATTTTAATTTCGTTTCGTTATTTCGTGTTGTTCCGCAGAAAACATAAAGCCTAAATAGCTGCGTTTAAGGCGCTATACGAATTTCGCAAAACGCTCCAAAGGAATTTTTACACCGATCACGAAGTCATCCTTTCAAAATTTATTCACCGACAAGAAGCTTAACTCATTCCGAGACTGATTAAGCGAATATGAAAATAACGTAATATTACCCGAGGTAACACTCCGTGGCACGACTATTAACTCAGCTTCCCAAGCCGCAAAGGTCAAGATTTAGTGTCCACGCTAAAGGCAGCCCTACGGTCCTCTTGGTGTGGATAATTAACCATAAAAGAAAACGAAAATTTGTTTTTCTTGGATCAGAAACTCAAAAAATGATCAACTGCCAGCATGTTATATTTTCCGCGTGTGGTTTCACCATTTTTTCCTGTAAAATGTTAACAAATTATACCCAAGAGTACCCAAGATTGTAGACATTAGGTACTCAATCAACGGGGACTTTCCAAGAGGCGATTGTGCAAGGAATATGTTGGAAGATAAGTCAACAACCCGTCAAGGATTAATTTGCCCCGACATTTTGCCTCTGCATCTACTCCCTCCTTCTCACCCGGAGTAGTAAACCGGATTGAGCCCGCGATCCAATCGCAAAACCAGTACGTAGTCAGTCGTCGACTTTTATAAACAAGTGACCTCGATAAGTTCTTAACCTGAACCTGTTATAGTGTCACGTGATACTGGTCGGCGGATGCCTTGTTTTGACAGCTCTCGATTAATCACAACATACATGTCCAAGATGTGCCTATGGTAATGGTCCTACTCTTATTTTTCAAGGTGTGGGGCTTAGCGTACGGACATAAGTAACCTGGAAGGTTACAAAGTTTTTAAGGTATGGGGTTAAGGTCATGCGCAAGAGACTAAACCCAATAAAAAAGTATGGCATTTAACGAACAACGTTGTTCATTGTGAAGTCGTCTTTACAAAAGGCGTACAGAAATAGCTAGGAATAAACGCAATCAAATTACAGCTACAAAGTTACCTTCCACAGAAGCCAAATTGTCCCTATCGTGTTGATTAGTTGTTACCTGTGCAATATTAAAAGTAAAGAAGTTTCAAATTGTATTTCTTGTTGTACGTCCCCAAAAAAGTAACATTCAGGAACCCTATTGAAGGTCAAATTGTTCTTTACGTTGAACTGTCTCCAACCTTGGTCAATATGTTTCAACTAATATATCAAACGGGAGAGAAAGCGGTTCATCAGGGTATCCAAACACCGATTTTTGACGAAATTCGAGGTGTTTGGATAACCGATGAAACACTGTCTCTCGTGTTTGTTATGTCTGCTCAATCGAAACAAAAACTAAGGAGCAAAAGGAGAAGTAAAATCGTCAAAATGTATGCTTAACCGAGACCGGTTTACTACTCCGGGTGAGAAGGAGGGAGTAGATGCAGAGGCAAAATGTCGGGGCAAATTAATCCTTGACGGGTTGTTGACTTATCTTCCAACATATTCCTTGCACAATCGCCTCTTGGAAAGTCCCCGTTGATTGAGTACCTAATGTCTACAATCTTGGGTACTCTTGGGTATAATTTGTTAACATTTTACAGGAAAAAATGGTGAAACCACACGCGGAAAATATAACATGCTGGCAGTTGATCATTTTTTGAGTTTCTGATCCAAGAAAAACAAATTTTCGTTTTCTTTTATGGTTAATTATCCACACCAAGAGGACCGTAGGGCTGCCTTTAGCGTGGACACTAAATCTTGACCTTTGCGGCTTGGGAAGCTGAGTTAATAGTCGTGCCACGGAGTGTTACCTCGGGTAATATTACGTTATTTTCATATTCGCTTAATCAGTCTCGGAATGAGTTAAGCTTCTTGTCGGTGAATAAATTTTGAAAGGATGACTTCGTGATCGGTGTAAAAATTCCTTTGGAGCGTTTTGCGAAATTCGTATAGCGCCTTAAACGCAGCTATTTAGGCTTTATGTTTTCTGCGGAACAACACGAAATAACGAAACGAAATTAAAATGATGTGAATAGGTAAATACTTAACTAAGGAAAAGTGGAAATCCCTTGTTTCGTGATTTAGTGAATCTGTATTTTGCAACGTGAACTCATTTCACAGGAAACAGATTATGTTTTATGTGACCCTTCGCATTCAACTTCGATTAAAATTCATGATGTTAAAAACCTCTAGTTGTCACCAAATGTCCAAATCACCAAACGTCGTTTGCTGAATGTCAGTTAAACAAAAACATGGCACGCCAAAAGATCCCAAGATAGAGTGAGTGAGTGAGTGAGTGAGTGAGTGAGTGAGTGAGTGAGTGAGTGAGTGAGTGAGTGAGTGAGTGAGTGAGTGAGTGAGTGAGTGAGTGAGTGAGTGAGTGAGTGAGTGAGTGAGTGAGTGAGTGAGTGAGTAAGTAAGTAAGTAAAATCCTTTATTTAAACACGATCAATGCTTAAAGCACATTACTTGCTTGTGGGGTCGTGTATTACTAACTAAGTTTAAAAATATTTTAAAGTTAGTTTAAAAATAAGTTTAAAACACTATAAAAACGTACACTTGACATGACTTTATTTACCCTCGACCTCCCGCACAGGAGTCCGGTGCTTTACCAACTGAGCTAACCAGGCGGCGGTAAATGACAGGAGAAGTCGCAAACATTCATCATCACTTTATTTACCTTCGGATTGTAGAGTAGCTTTGTAGCTAATATCTCCGAGCATTTCACAGTATAACAACAAAGACCAGACCACAACACCGGGAACTGCATGCCCTACTCTTTACGATAAGCGTGTGGGCTCTTTTACGTCCCCTGCTAGCCTTAACATCGAAGATGCAGGAGACGGGGCCTACGGTTTACAGTCCTTATCCCAGAAGACCTGAACGTCTAACCAATTACATGTGTAATTACAAAGGCAGCACGTTCTCCTCAGTTATTTTAAGACCCTAAGTGTTGGTCCGGTCTGGGGCTCGAACCCTCGACCTCCCACACAGCAGTCCGGTGCTCTACCAACTGAGCTAACCAGTCCTGTCTGACGCCATTTTTCCCCGGAAGGGAAGAGAGGAAGCGGTATTAGCAGCAGTTTGAATTATAGAGACCTAAGTTTGTAATCTGTAGTCTGAATTTCAGCAGCATAAAGTAATAAGCAATAAAATAGTAAAATAAGTAATAAAATAATAAGTGATCTTTATCCCTCTGACTGTTGGTGCATTTTTTTTTTATTTGAAGAGAGTGAAGCGAAAGCCCTTGTTCTTTCCTCCGGTGTTTTAAAGTCTCTTCAAACGACTTGTGATGCTGAAAATGTTGTCGCGCTTCTGCCTGAGAGTTTAAAGTTAGATGAAGCAACATTAGCAGATCCAGGGCCTGAAGAAACGAGGTTGATCCGTTACTTTTCGATGGAAGCCAAAAGTGCGAACAGACTTGATGTAGTAAAGTACTTGCGGCAAATAACTCCTGCTGGAACTACAGGTATTGTTTGTTGGTTTGTTTTTTTGTTTGCTTACGTCCTTTTAAATCCGTTTCAGTGTCAAGTTCCTTAATGCACTTGAGGCAAATAACACCTGTTGGAACGACAAGTGTTCGTTCACTCTCGTGCTTGCTTACTTGCTTTATGCTGGCACATTTATTGCCCTCGCTTGAAATTTAACCATTGCTGTCAATGCTGTCTAAAGTGGATACGTTCGAGGTCCGTGACAGGAACGTCTGCCTTCAAAGGAGGCTCAGTAAATCGACTGAATTACAAATGCCTCCAGCATGATTAGTTTGATTAAGAGGTGTCCACGTTACTGAGGTAACATAAAGAAGGAGTGGAATGCATCTTAAGAGCCTAATTTACATCCGGGGGGGGGGGGATATATGGGCTATATAGGTACGTGCCGCGGAATAGGGTATGGTTTTTGAGGTTCTCGGTCCTTAAATAGGGTATCTTTTTTGACCCTTTAGTAACTGTGTTCCTGGTGTGGTCCTTAGATAGGGTAGCTAAATCTAATACTGGAGTGTGAAACCAATTGATAACTGTCAACACGTTGTCAACACGAGAGTTAATTTGCATTAAAAGATCACGTGACAGAGGTGGTGTTGCTAGTCTCCTCCGCAGCCGTTTTTTGGGATGTCACGCAACGCTCCCCCCAAAGAAACGGCTGCTCACAACCGAACAACATTCCTTTCCATTATGTTTGTAGTTTGGTTGCGATCTGTTGAACAGACCAATTACATAACAGCAAAGTGCGGATGACGTAAGCTTTCGCGCGAAAGGGCCTGCCGGTAGCCTGCGGTGCGAACAATGAAGGATTTCTGGCTTTTGTCTCACGCCGCACGCACGCCACCAAAAACGGGCTGTGCTCGAGGGCTACGATCATGACGGACGAAAAAAAATTGTGAATGAAAGCCTCAAGTACACGTGCTTCATGTGCTAATCGCTATGTTAAGCTAATGAGAGAATATAGATTTTCTGGAAATGTCTAATTGTAAGCGTTAGTCGAGGGCTAAAAGCTTCCTACAGATTGAAAACAGGAGAAAAGAGCGGCATTCAGAACTCGCTGTAAACAAATTAAATCGAGCGAAGGTACTTGATTTCTTACTCCCTTCATTAGCAAATTAAAATACATATCTTCCTTCTTCACAAAGATTTTTCGAGTTGAAAGTTACAGCAACAAACAAAACTCATTCAAGCGTCGCCGGTAATTTTCGGCGTCCATAAACAAAGGCCGGAAACCGCATGTTCATTTGTGGCGTCTCCGATGAAGGGATACAAAGATAAAAAGCATTCTCTGATTGGGCAAGTTTCAACGGGCGAATTTGGCGCGAACTGGTTGTTGAAAATGAAACCGAAGCTGTGATTGGCTTATTTCATGAAAGGAATGTGGTTCGGTTGCGAGCAGCCGTTTCTTTGGGGGGAGAGTTGCGTGCGTGACATCCTAAAAAACGGCTGCGGAGGAGACTATGGTGTTGTGCGATTTTCACATGTTTGTGTGCTGCTTCGAGTATTTTCTAATTTGCAGACAAAAATTTGAAAACTTATATCTATTCCATGTCGTCGAAGAAAAAACGCAAAAGTCCTAGCTTGTCCTTTTGCCAGTGCGAAAAAAATTTCAAAGAGGAAAAAGGGTTCGATTTCATTTGTTAAGGATCGAGCTGATGTGTTAGCGGCTAGTGATCGAGGATCCTACTTTGAGCCAAATAAATATTGCTCTAGACGAGGATGAGCATTAATGGGAGAACGAGACCGTTAGTGTTAGTGTTAGCCGGGCGAAAATTGAAGGCAAAGGCAAAGACGAACCCGCAGAACCGGACTCACAAGAGTCGTGGCAAAAGTTGGCCGGTCGAACAGTTTCTTGTCGGTTTTCTCACGCGGATGTGATTTTCTTGAAGAATGTTTCGGCAAGATCCGTGCTTGGTTCATGTTGGATCGTGTCCTGTCAAAACGAGGATTGCCCATCGAGGAATATACATTTCTCTTATCATAATTTCCTTGGCGCTTTCGCTGTTCAAAGTGATAACTTCTTGGTCAATATCTGCACGAGTTACGTCCTCGAAGATTTCCTTTCCTTTGTTTACGCGAACGCTTTTTCCTTGTCTTCAGCATCCCTCAAACTGTATCGTTAGAAGAAATCCACATTAGCTAAGGTTTTTAAAAAGCAGAAAACGAAAAATTGAACGAAAATTATTCAGTCCTTACTAACCTACTTGCGCGAGCGGCGGAAATCAGATCTTGCAAAGGATATTTCCCGCCAGGAGCAACATTTTGAACCCGCTTTGTACTTGATATGAGCTCTATTGTTAAAGTAAAACTAGTATACCTAAATGGTAATAATGCTGCCGAAGAGGAGAACAATATTAAGTATGCTAACAGTTACCCTATGAACTGAACAGCGAAGAATTGATGTGCACAAGACATATTTGAATCTTTATGACAGGAAATCAATTGAAATTGCTATTGGGCTGGTTGCTTTCTGGAATTGAATAGATATTGCTTGCAAGTGTCCTTTTCTTCACCAGAATTTGAACATAACGGCACGTTTTGCAAGCAGCAGTTTGAACCTTGAAATAAAGAAAGGCAAATTTTACATGAGTCAAGTGAGTTGCCGCGGAGAGAGCGTAGCGAGCGATCAGCAACATAATCAGGATTTAAAAAGAATATATAAAAGGGAGAACGAATTCTCGAATTCATCACTTTTTACCGGAATGCATTGCATTTAACCAGAGTGCATTGCGCTACGAACAACACAAGGATGACATAACCGTCTTTTCGCGTGGATTCCAATGATAATTTTTGCTCTGCTTTACTTGTAAGACGATGTGCAGGAGATCGTGATTGCCTTTCACAACTCTTGCTTTTGTTTTAAATGCAGTACGTGAAAGTTTGTAAATCTGCATCAATAATTGTGACATCTCATTTTAAACTTAGTACGCCATTTCTTAGCAGTCTCCCCTCCGTGGTTGAATTCTTATATCAGATGAACAGAAATCATCGTTACTAAAACTTGTAGAATATTTAAAACAAACGGAAACTGTAAAACACACTTACTTCAGATATGCTACGATCTTTCCCTTTTCATCCAAACATGAATTTAAACTTAAGTTTTAGCATTTTCACACATCCGGTGATGGACGCGTCTTCAAATATGTCAACACTCCGGAGACATTTATGCCTTTAATGCGTACCGCTACAGAATTTATAAGTGAGATTTCTGCTGCTACAATTTCCAACGCTTTCCGATCGCAATAGATTAATGACTACGTAAAATTTGTCATTATAAAGCAAAAAG
>JAHPZR010002174.1:45000-62932 GCA_019787425.1 Platygyra sinensis
CTAGAGAGCTTCGTGACAACAGTTTAAATTTGCCACTTCGCCGATAATGAATAATTAATGATGTCAAGGCGTTCTGCGCGATGTTCAGCTAAAACTAAATACATCAGCTAAAACTTAATACATTTAGACTCAACAGCTCTTTAACCACGCAAGTGTTTAATAATAATAAACAATTATTGGATGAGGTTGAGCATGATATCACGAATTATCAAAACCGAGGTCTGTGTTATCTGCCGAAGCCTTCGGCTTCGGCAGATAACACAGACACGAGGTTTTGATAATTCATGATATCATGCGAAAACCGAATTCAATAATTGTTTTATTATACATTTTCACATAATTCATCCTCAGAAACAGAAGCAAAGCGTTCAGCCATTTTGTTTCTAGGAGAACACTCCAAGGGGCTTAGTAACCAGGCAGACGTTGAGCTTGACATGATAAACGCAATATCTGCAGCAGATATTGCATTTATCATGTCAAGTTCACAAGCTATTGTGAATTGATTGAATGCTCTCGACCAATCAGATGTTTCATAGTGAGTCTGATGTATAATAACAAGGTTTAAATGGCGCTTGATACTCTACAGATAATCAACCGGCGCATCATCAACATGAGGGATCAATATCGGTATCTGGGCAACTGCGCACCTACTTCTCCCCTAACCCAACAGTAACACTAACTTATTAACTTATTACTAGTATACCTAAATGGTAATAATGCTGCCGAAGGGGAGAACAACTTTAAGTATGCTAACAGTTACCCTATGAACTGAACTGTGAAGAATTCATTTGCACAAGATATTTGAATCGTTATGATAGGAAATCAATTGAAATTGTTATTGGGTTGGGTGCTTTGTGGGAGTGAATAGATATTGCGTGCAAGTGCCCTTTTCTTCACCAGAATTTGAACTTAATACACGTTTTGCAAGCAGAAATTTGACCCTGAAATAAAGGAAAGGCAAATTTTTACATAAGTCAAGTTAATTGTTGCGGAGTGAGCGTAGCGAGCGAGCAGCAACATAATCAGGATTTAAAATTAAAAGAATATGTAAAAGGAGTACGAATTCTCGAATTCATGACTTTTTACCAGAATGCATTGCATTTAACCAGAGTGCATTGTGCCACGAACAACACGAGGATGTCGCGTGGATTCCGATGAGAATTTTTGCTCTGATTTACTTGTAAAACGATGTGCAGGAGATGTTATTGACTTTCACAACTATGTCATTTCTTAGCAGTCTCGCCTCCGTGGTCGAATTCTTAAATCAGATGAAGAGAAATCATCGTTACTAAAACTTGTAGAATAATTAAAACAAACGGAAAGTGTAGAACACACCTATTTCATATATGCTACGATCTACTCCTTTTCATCCGAACATGAATTTAAACTTAAGTTTTACATTTTCACATATCCGGCGATGCCGGACGCGTCTTCGACAATGTCAACACTCCAGAGACATTTAATGCGTACCGGTACAGAATTTATAAGTGAGATTTCTGCTGCTACAATTTTCACATCTTTAATTTCCACATCTTCGATTTCCATCCTTTTGATTTTCTGGTAAAGGGGAGGTAGATGTGAATCGTATGTGTATGTGCTTTATTGTCTCGATCCCTTGTCACGGTATCCGGTCATCTCGCCACCAGGGAGTTTCGCCACCAACCAACTCGCCCAAGTAAACCGAGTAGTCGAGGTGAATTAGCTGTTCGAACGAGAGTAAAGTAGTCGAGATGGAAAAGCTGTTCAGACGAAGTTCGTTTGCTTGTCTGTATGCAAATTACATGTTGTAGGTGACGTGATTTGATAAATGTTCCGTTGTCTTTGGCGAGCGACATTAAATGCGCGTATGTTCTTTTTTTGTAGCATGGTTTTCAAAACAACACAAGTCGCGCTCTTGTTTTTTTTTTGACTTTCTTGTTGTGATTGTGCAGTAGTCTTTGCATTGCCTTCGTAGCTGATTTTTTATTTATTTATTTTAGAGTCGTTTAAAAAATGAGACACAACTAAGCTATTTATACAAAGTAAGCTGATATCTTAGGGCTACCGCCGGTGCAGCACATCGTTCAACGTAATACGAACTGTGTGAGTGTTTTACACAACTAAACAAGGTAGAACGAATTTCAGTCTCTTCGGCTTGTGGTTCAGTGTTATTAGATTATTGGTAATCGGTAATCTTTGGACCGGTAACCGTTATCACATCTCGCCATCGATTCGTCATGATGCATGAAGTTGATGCATACAATTTACACACCACAATTTGACACTACTTTAAGAAACAAGCAAGCACATGGTTCACTGCGCATCCTAAATTATCCATTGGCGCATAACCACAATTCCTTGCGCCATACCACTGCGCATCCTAAAATATTTCCGTTCGCGCATAACCACAATTCCTTGCGTTTGGTAAGAAAAAGTGATTGCAAGCCCCTATAATGTAATCTTCTGCTGATTAGAGAGCTGCCTCGCTCGTTCGCTTCAGGCTCACTCGCTGCGGCAGCAATAACATGTTGGGTTAGGGGAGGGGTAGGTGCGCAGTTGCCCAGATAATGATATTGATCCCAAAATGCGTGGGCGGGAAAGGGGGATTAGTGTGATATGGATATGGGGAATAGTGTGATATGGTGGACATAATTTGTTCCAGTGGATATCTGAAGACCAATCTATCTTGAAAAACATTTTCCGTGCCAGAAACATGTGTTTCACTGAGAGGACTTGGGACGAGTCAGCAGCTATTAAGGGGGTCTTATACAAAAAAAAGATGTTTTTAGCAAAAAAAACTCTGTGGAACAGTTTTGGCACCACGTTAAAAGACTTTGCACTCTGACTTCAAAAATGAGTATTTCCAGGTCACTTGCCACAATAGTTAATGAATAACTAGCTCCTAACTGTTAAAAATGGTGTTCATTACAAACACGATAACTTACTAATGGATGGTTCGAGAAGCATGCAATTCAGTTCATGCTGTCCACAAGCAGGTTGTCCAGGAGCCAAACCTCAGAAAGCAGTGTTTCGAGGGATTTTATCTCGTAAAATTTGGAAAAAGGTTTCTAATATTAACTAATATTAACTGTATTAACTGAATAACAGGGATAGAATTTCATTAATTGCAAATTTTAGAGGTTTGCCTCCTAGATAACTGTGTTCTTTACCAATGTTGAAAATCTGACAACATTCCGTTAAAACCCTGTAAAGATATCGTGCGTGAAATATTGGTGATCGGTCTATTTGGTCATTTTGAGAAATATGGCTTTAAAGTTTGTCTTCGGTCTCTGAGAACCCAAATTGGCCCTGTAAACGGGAAGGGGGATTAAAGGAAAGGGGAGGGGGGTATGTCGAAAGGGTTTACATGAATGTTTCATTGAATACGCGAATACACACCAGTCATAGAAATGTTAAACAAGTATAAGGAGCGTGCAAGATGGCACAGGAAACAATGTTCGGGACCATGATGCAAAATTCTCATGAGTACACATCTCTAAAGCTTTTCTGTAAAGTATCATTAAAATGTACTAGATTGAATACATTTTGTGACTACTTTTAGACTGTAAACAATGGTTGCTATGGGTGTTGCTATGTTGAAATATAGCTGTCAGTGTGCGAATTTCTTAATTTAAACATACATCAAGGAGTAATTACAGCAAAATCGTTTCAAAATACGATTAACAATTGGTCAGGGATGGTGAATCTTCATGTTTCGAAAAAATGTTTTTTGGGGAAATATTTAAATGTCAGAGTATAAGACCACCTTAAGTATGACGTTTGAATCAACTGTCGCGCTGCGGTCGCGCTTAAGTCAAACTATATACAGTAGAGTTCGCGTGACACGACGACAGCGCAACGTTTGAACCGGGCCTAACATTCACCTATATCATTCCATGTACACATGATACCGCGCCGTAGAAAGGACCCGGCTAGTATATGTTTTTTCTTTCGTTCGACAAAGTTTTCAAAATTACACGCAAACCGGCTAAAGTTTAAAAATCTAAGATTTAAGGTCAATGCCCAAGACTATTGTGGCTCAAATTAATCCTGAAATTAATGTCATCTTTCGTCAGGTCGTGGAAGGAAATCTACCACCGGACGGTCGCTAGGTCAAATAACTGAGTTCTGTCTTCAGAGCAGACGTTAACTTAAGGAAATTCACGAGTGGAAAAAAGTCTTTTGGGCTGTTTTCAAGGTTATAGTGATTATGGGAAATTATTTCAAATTTCAGAACGGAGGGTCACACACTGCTTTTCTGAGACAACTGCAACTGTGTTTTCGTTTTACATTGGGTCTAGATACCTGACAGCAGGGAAGTGTTTTTAAAATAGTACATACCTAGCAGTCTGAAATTGTTCTAGAATTTCCACAGAAAAACTCTTCCAATCGTTTTGCAAACTGTAGATCTTGTTCAGAAATGAAAGTTAGAAATTTCGAGGCAAATGAAAGGTATAGACTAGGGATCCCCACGCTGCTAAGTCACCTCGTTAATCTGCTGCGTTGCCAGCTTGGTAGCCTTGATGGTGTAGTGGCTTAGCATGCCCGACAATTAATCAGGGAGAGGTGGGTTCGAGTCCCGCTCAGGGCAAAACCCAATTTTTCGGATGGGTGTGTCGAAAGGTAAAAATGCACGTTAAGTGTTTGAATCTGTAACATTGTTATAATTTTGGCTTTGTTGTAGAGGAAATTGCCGTGCCTGGGCATACCAGGAAATCCCGATGTTTCGGGCTAAAACTACAAAATAGCCCAAAATTGCCTTGCATACATGCTAGATTTGATTGTAATGCAAATAGCAAAGTTAACCGTAAAAAGAGATTAGAATGTATTTGCTCCCTAAGCATCCCATAATAGCTATTGGAAATAATAGAATTCAAAGTGACTGCCATATAGCCTGAAAGGTTCATTCTCGGTATTCACGTGACGTCATCGCCGCCATATTGAAAGGCCTAAACAAAATAATTCTACCTTCTTTTGTTTATGTCATCAAACATGACCCTTACAATGATCATTTGCATCTCTGGGATTGGTCACTAGCCGTCAATAAAAAAAAGAAAACGAACATTACTCAGTTTAGACAGGTTCACACCGAAATTTAGACTCCTTTCCAAACATGGTTTATTAACCAAGATAACGAATCTGGATATTGACCTTGTTCGTTTTTTCGTGTTCATAGACCAGGACGGAGTCGAGATCCATAACTGAATTAGCCTTTGTTCGGGTCAGAATATCGTGGTCGTATTAACGAGGTGACCGTACTAAAGTGCACTGACCTAACCCCAAAATATTCTTTTCGCTTAAATATTTCTTTGCACTTGTTTTAAAAGCATTACGTCTTTTTGTCTCTTTTTAAAAGTAAATTTTGACGTTTTTACAGGCTGCAAAAGTTACGAAATCTGGCCATCATCTGTTCCATGACCGAGCAAGTAAGGTGTATGGGTCTATTCCCGGTTCGCCGTCACAAGCTTCTTTGCATGCATGTTTACAGACTTACCACGATGCAAATCCGTTTGCGACGTCAAACCGGGAATAAACCCATACCCCTTACTTGCTCGGTCGTGGAACAGATGGTGACCAGATTTCGTAACTTTTGCAACTTGTAAAAACGTCAATATTTAACTTAAAAAGGCGCAGTGCGTTTCGAACAGATGCAAAGAAGTAATTAAGCGAAAAAAATATTTTGGGGTTGGGTGCTCTTTAACAGGGTCGCCGATAAGGTGGGCTTCCACCAGAAATAATTGAAGTGCATGTAGCTCGTGTAAAGTGGAACCTCGCATTACCGTCATCTTGTTATTACGACCACTTTATTCTGGCCTGAGACAAAGCTCAGTCCATTATTTTCTTATTTAAAGAATCCCTTTAATACGACCAATTCAGTTTCCATAGGCCATTCCAGAAACGTGAGAGGACTGGGAAAGAGTAGGCTTGTTTTCCGTTTGTTTGAAAAACTAAGATATTCAAATCAAAGATTAGCTAAATTGGAGAGTCTCTACCAAGAATAGAAGTATTTGGAGGAGGAATATGTCAAAATGGTAGCTCTTCAAATATCACCTAAAATAGAGAGCCACAAAATTATAAGGGTTTGCATGGAATATTACAACTTTTGCAAGACTGCAATTTGGACAATTTTCCATTGAAAACTCCGAGGGTAGCTTTACATTCATTAACAGTTCAGTTGAAATGTTAAGGTTTGCAATCTAATCAATATAAGAAAGTACGGGAATTCGTATTTTTATTTCATGAAAGCGGCCAATTTAGTACGATTTGCCTAGGAATAAAATTACCGTAATCAGTAGAAGCCAAAATTAGCCAATTTGCAGATGATATAACTCTTGTTTGTAGGGAGATAGAGGCACTCAGAGGAAACCTGAATGTTTTGACTAAATTTAAGGAAATTTGCGCCCTCAAATTGAACAAGAAAAAAACTGAAGCAATGTGGATTGGTTCAGCTAAAAACAATAAAATCAATGCTTTCGGTTTTCAACCCTATCAAGAATTTATTCTTTGGAACAATAAAGAAATTACAATCGACAGCAAATCTTTTTTTGGAAATATTTGTTTGAAAAAGGAATATATTTCACACAGAATTTATTAATAGAAATGGAAAGTTTTTATCTCTAAAATATACAAAGGAAATATAATGCGCAACTAAATGATTTAAAATAGCTTCAACTTATTGCTGCAATTCCAAATTATTTGAAGAGAAAAGCAAAGGGAACTGTTGTAACAAGCAGAAATCTATTTGAGCAATGGGATACTCTCTATCTGTCTAAAAATAAAGTTATCTCTTCAACTAAATGTTGATGTAAAGATCACTACAAATTACTTCAGAGAAAGGTTAGGATAGAGCCTACCGCTGTTAAAAGATAGTGCAGACGCTTTCCGAATTTTGACTCTAGTTGGAAATTGACCTTACACAAAATTTACAAAACGACGAGGTACAAAAAGTTAAGAGAATTTGGTTATAAGGCTTTCCACAGAATTTTAGTCACTAATAACGAACTTAAACAATTCAAAATCAAAAACGATAACCTTTCAATGTAAACATCCTGATTCAATAGAGCACACCTTTTTTGAGTGCCCTATGAGTGTTCAGTTCTATCAAAAAATCTTATCGTGGCTCAATACTTTTGAACAAAACTCACATAAGTTTATCTGTTGACCAAATTTTACTTCAAAAGTCCCCCTGCCCCCATCTCCTGCTATTAGTGACCTCCAATGCTGCCTGGATTTGCTTATCTTACTAACAAAAAGGTAAATATATCGTTGTAAAATTAATGAGAAAAATCTTAGTAATTTGAGAATTTAACTTGAGGTAGTCAAGTACAAATATTATCAACAAACCTCTTCATGTGTTATTCTTTTTCGTGTCTTATTAAATTTATCGACTTGATATTTCATTCAGTTAGAAGTAATCAAGTAAATGTAATCGTGTACATATGGGGAAGAAAAACTAGAAGTTCAAACCATGTGTTATTGTGAAATAATAGTAATAGTAATAATAATGATAATAATAATAATAATAATAATAATAATAATAATAATAATAATTAAGGGGAAAAATGTGAATAATGCAAGAAGAGTATTATAATTGCTTGTGGTGTAAGTAAGCAGTATTGTGAGTTATGTATTGTATTGCATTTTAGAAAACAGTCCTAAGAAAACACGCGCACTGATTGGTTAAAAATCGTGTTTCTATAACTCGATCGAGACATAGAACTAGTACGAAAGCTAATAAAGTTGTTTTCCTTTTTCTCGTCCCGGTGTTTTCTAAAAGAAATAGAAAACATGTACTCCGTGTTTCTATCGAGTTTACAGAAACACTCGTGAAAGTTTGGGAGAACTCGAGAAAGCTGTGGAAACACTCGCCTGCGGCTCGTGTTCCCACAGCGTTCCTCGTTCTCCCAAACGTCCACTCGTGTTTCTATATAACTCGATAGACAGAAACACAGTACATGTTTTCTATTTCTTAAGTACTGTTGTGTATTGTAGAAGTTATTATTATCATTAAAAAATTCATCGCAACGCAGGTAAAACCCCCCCAAAGAAAACAAACAAAACGCCGCCCTTCTGCAGGACCTTTCTGGAAACATCTTTATATACTGAACGAAATAATTTAATTTAGCAACATCGCTAAACAAAACAAATCCCTCCCACGTTTATTAATGTTTTGTTTTAATACAACATGGAATGATTAAATTGTGGATGTTTGGAGAGCGCTAAGCAACAACAGATTAGTTACTATGGTTTTCTTTTTACAAAATGCATGGTTCTAGACAGTTGTGAGAAGTTGTCTTCGACATTGTCTGGGGGTAATAATAATAATTTATTAATGTGTCTAATGGAAATAGCTCCTGCAAAGACAGGTCGTTTATTATTGGGTAGACAAAACTACACATTTGCACATTAACCGGCTATAATTAAAACAAGGAAACTAATTTAAAAAATCTAGTTAAAAAGAGAAAAACTAAATTTCAATCTGATTTTATATACGGTGGCACAAAATTAAAACCACATGTGAAATTCCACAGGAATGTGGAATTTCACGATAACGCTGCGAAAACAGGCAGTACCGTGTGAAGATTCAATCATGGGAATGAAACAGTTTGGTTCAAAAAGGCACGAACTTCGCCAACGTCACTTCCGTCTCAGGGACAAAACTTCAACCAGTGTTATCTCAGACAATTTTTCTTATATGTCGTTGTTCTTCGAATTCTGATTTGTGCAAGTTTGTTTTGAACTCCAGAAAAACATTCAACGTGTTCGGTAAGGGTGGCCATGCGGCCGTTCGAGTCACCTTCACGTAAAAAAAATGGCGTCATGTCAACAAAACCACCGTCAGTCGGGAGGAGCATGACTCGACATAGCGGTATCGAGTCCATGCAAAAGTGGAACTGAAGAGCTCGAAGAAGGAAACTATCGACATGGGAAAATTCGTAGCTAGCCTGTGAAGCGGCCTACTAACCCACATAAAGTTTGACTTGCCCGTGACTGTCTGAGAAGTTTGTTTGCGGTAGTTCTGAGGGGATCTGCGCCTACACATTGCGTTTGACCGTGGTTGCTGAAACGGTGAGGTGTCTTGTAGGAAATTATTTCGGGTAGGGCTAGTAGGGATTCCGCGAATACAAGATAGGCAAAGAAATTCCTCGTTAACTGGTGAATCAAGTGGTATTGTTGTCATCGTGGAATATTTATAATCATTCACATGATCTTAAGCAAATAATTATGTTCTCTATTTCGTGTATTTATAATATAGCTACAATTACAAATGTTAATCTAACCCTTGAGTTGCACTATCCTACTCAATGTTTCTTGTTATCCAACTGACGGAAGCCGTTAAACTGTTTTCGAGTCCTTGAAATACTTCTCAAACTTGTTTTCTTTCGCTTGAAAGACGCTAATAAAAATCAACATGATCTCGGATTTGGAAGAATTCTAAGGACAGTTATTTGTCACGAACAATGTGTTCGTAGTTTTCATGAAATTGAGATCCGACATTTCGATTTCCGTCGCATTTAATTACATCCTTATTCCATTTGAAGTGAGATCAGGAGATTCATTGGGTAAGCATTTTCCCCTGAATGTATTTTTCACAATTTGACGAATCTCGCGATATCTCCAGCAATAGACAAAAGGATTTAAAGACGAATTGAGGAAAACTAAAAATCCCGAGGCATTATAAGCCACAAGGAATGATATTTTAAAGTTATCCACCAACAGCAGGATACTTGAAAATAACAATGGAAGATAACAAGCAAGGAAGACAATATAAACGTACAAGGTATTTACGGCTGACTTCTTTACACTAACTGCTTCCACTGCGTGTTCATTTTGGACCTGACATTGGCTTTGAATCTGATTTTGATGATAGCGCACAACTTTGTAAATACGGAAATATGCAACGGTGGTAACAACAAACCCGACCACTTCAGTAACAACAGCTACCAAGACATTGTGGTTGGAGAGAGAGACAAACAAGGAAGCGCCAACAGCAGCCGACAACCACATCAGAACCATGACAGTTTGAGCGCGTCTGGGCGTTACAAGTTCCTGATATCTCAAATGCAACGAGACGGCGAGGAGTCTGTCAAGGGCAATAGCAGCGATGGTTAGAAAAGACGCTCCCGCCAGTAAAACCGTAATAAATATATGTACCGTCAATACAGTAGGGCACAAGAACTGACTGTCTACCATATTTAACTGCAGTGCAATGATAATGCCGTACATCGGTTGCAGAAGCACTCCAACGGCAAGATCGGAGATGGCGAGGCTTAAAAGTAGCTTCTTCAGGGTAGAGGGAATCGACGAAGCTTTCCATATGGCACGAATTACAAGGAGATTGCCGAAAATTGCCACGGGTGAAAATGCGAAGTAAAATACACAAAGACATGACATGAATTGTTGTTGAAGATGAACCGTTTTGGCGACCTCCTTAAGCCGAGTCCTGCAGACTTCGGCAACCATGCTCATCTTGGATTTGCTTGACCTTAGCTTATCGCGAGAATTTTCATTCAAATGATTCAAACTGCTATACTGTTATTTGATATCAAGAATCAAGGCTTCCCAAGTCGTTAACTGCTAGTAAATTACCATCGTGCGTGCTTACTTATCTCGAGATCTCGCGTCCAATCAAAAGAAAATGTCAATGATGTTTGTTTAACGAAATGCCAGCTGTCAATTAAAAAGCCGATTCATTTTGAATATTCAAAGAGTAATTTTCCTACAAATAGTGGAGACGCATATATTCAATATATTCATTTGCTCAACTTAACAACTTTAAGGCACTAAGTCTTGCCTTGTTCAAGCCAGGCACTGTTGTAACTTTAAAAGAGTCACGTATTCTTCAAACTTTCACTTCGCGTGGTTAGTAGCACGCACTGTTCAATCTATTTTGTTCACGATATTGAATAAATTTAAAAACAAAGCCCGAAGAAAAAAATTTTCTCGCGGAAGCGGGAACTCCAGGGAAACTCCAATGCAAACAGGCAAACAACATGTAAACTGAGTAAACCGTCTTTGACATGCATCCTCTTTCATGTGAGAAGTTTAATCATGCTATTTCAACATACAGTAACTTCCTCAAAGGAAGCGAGTGGCATGTGTGTTTTCAGTTACATTAATCCTTGTTGTCTAAAATCAAACAATTGAACCAACTGAAAAATGAATTGCTATCGAAAGAGTATTCTGCCGGGCTGTGATTGTTTTGTTTGAAATGACAGTCACTGAAAACGGTTAATCTAATATTGTTTGCCAGACTGAAAGTCGGACTAAAAAGAAACTAAATTACATTAAGTTGAAGCTGTGCTTTGAAGAACGTTTGGAGGTGGTGTGGGCTTTTGAACAAAGCAGATCAAGAAAAAAATAATAATATACCTGAAGTTACTAATGGTTGATATTGGAAAGCTAATGTATTTCTTGGCACATTGACAGATAGAGTATCGCGCTATCTTCTCCACAATGAAAGCAATGGTAAATTAATCATTCTTGGACCAAGAACATTTGCCAATCAGAATCAAACTATTAATGAACCCGGGCATACGATCCATATCTAAGTGTAGTGACGCAAGTCCTCCCTAAAGCGAAGGAAGCCTTAATAGCGATAAGGGATTTCGTTTCCCACTCTGAATGTGTTTCTTCTTAATGGGTAAAACTGGAGGAAGTCAAACAGACTTACGTTTAATACTGAGAATGAAGCTGAACGTCTTAGCTTTATAATTTAGTAATATTTGGTTTCTGCTTTGGTCATTTGAAAATTGCGGGAAATCTTCAGCTACGTTATTTTTCAACAGAAGTTATCGGTAAACATTCGGATTACGTCGGAAAAGACTTCTTCAAAGAACACAGCAGACATTTCAATAGCACTGATTTAACCCCAAACTACCAGTAAAAATCCACTACCAACTGAGCTTCAGACGAAGTCACTGCGTGCTGCTCCACAATTTAACAGATCGAATGTTTAACACCTGCATAACAACATTGCAGGTTTACCTTTTAAATACTATTCTATCATAAATTCCTCTTTTTGAACGGCGCCGGCTTCCAGCTGCAATGATACCGACTGGTAATATAAAGTCAATACATTTTGCGCAGATCTTTTAGATTAAATTAGCAGCTTAATATATTACACTGTGAAATAATTGCAGGTCTCAAGTTTTCACATTCAAAATTGCGTGGTCATTTCCATGACCTCCCACACACTCGTTTTCGCTAGGCGTCTTGAAGTCGGCATAATATAATTTTTGGCGGATATCCTCTCCATCAGGGTATTCCGGATTTCTCACGTTCCACATGCGAGCCACATTCCCACATTTTCTACTTTTCTAAACCTCCAGTAGCATATGGAAGATTTATATCACACCACAGTAGGTGGGGCTTTAGAACCTTCACTGACAAGCGAGTAATCACATTTGACTTGAGTTCTTTTGGGCGATGTCACCATCGTTGTCATCTCAGTCTCAGCAGTGCCCGGAATTTCCGAGTGTTTCTCGCTTGACCGTATTCGACGCCATAGCAATACCATGAGGCTTGCCACAATAAGAAGGAACACCACGCTCCCTACACCAGAAGCTGCGTAGACGTACCAGGCCTTTCGGGTCTCCTTTTTACCTGTGAGGACTGGTTCAAAGCAGAATCTTTCAGGTAAATAGCACAAAAAATCAATCTTACTTGTAAACCTTAAAGAAGTTAGATTTTAATTTTTAGTAATTCATAAGTTGTAAGCTGAAAGAAAGCGTTCAAAAATTTAGGATTCAACAGGATTCGAAGCCGTAATATTGGCTGACAATGTAAATGCTTTCCCTCAGCAACTGAGCTTTCTCAAATTGATTGATAATTCAACAAACAATTTTAAACAATGGAAATCATGACTATGACAGTGTTGGAAATTCTGATCTTAATCCTCTGATCTTTTTATGCTTTAATTCTCCGTTTTCTGCTTAGTTTAATAAGTTTCAATTGAGAGGATATATCAAACACTCATGACAGCATTTGACCGCATAACAAAACACCTCGAACTTCATCAACAAGCTGTACTCAGCTGCGCATCGTATCAACAACTCCGTCTCTTCTCAGAGTTTGGAAATGTGGTCCAACGTGATCTTCCGTGTTGAGATATTGCATCAAGCCACTGGAAACTTCTGGCAAGACACTGAAACAATTGGGGACGTTTGGGGAGACGAACACCCGAAGAGGCGGAACTTTGCCCTACCCTGCTCCGACGGGGTACTAATGTTCCTCAGCAGCTAAAAATGGCAGAGAATCTAGCTTGATTAAAGTCAAGTGGATTAAAAACAGAGTACATAATGAAAATGAAATGCGTCAATTTACCTCTTGAGCAGACGGGGATGCTGCCATTCCACTGTCCGTACTCATTACAGATCAGCGTGACTTGCTCATTAATACTGTACCCGTCATCACAGGAGAAGCTGTAAGCTGCACCTGGTGTGGATCTATTGCCACTGATCAACCCGTGTTCGAAGGTAATGTTAATAGACGGACAGTCTTGAGGTTTAAAAAAATGATATAAATAGCTGTTAACGGTATTTATTAATGATTCAACATTATAGTATCACTGACCAAATTTTGGCAAATGTGAACGGGATTTACATGCTTGTGTCGCGCAATGGAATAACAAGTGTGGCAGCTTATGAAATGCTTTAGAAGGTCTCTACGTTGCTTATGTAGTTGCAAAAATAAGCTGTCGCACCTTCAGGAATCAAAAAATATTTCTGATTAATAAGCACACGAATGTACTTACGACCAGGATTGAACTTAAGTATTGTTTAATTAGTACTTCATATTTGGCGGGGTTATTTAACATTTTCATATTACTTCATATTTGGTGACTTTTTTACCAATGAGGACAGTTTGGACATATCTGCACGAATGAGGCCGAAATAACTATTTTGCGGGCACGAGGCATAAAAAAAACGCCCTGGGTACGTACTAGTCCTCAGAACAGTTTGTTTCGCATAATTTTTCTTTGGTTACATTTTTTTCAGTTGTCATTCTTTGTAAAGATCGGCCGGATTTTATTATTTTTACGCCTCATGAGATGGCCCCCAGAACTTGAGCATTGTTGCTGGGTTTTTTCGCAGGTTTTTTTCTGGCTCCTGTATATGGCCGCATTTGTTACAGTTGTAAGCGGTAGCTCAGCTCTGCTAGTGATCCTAGTTCAGCGTCGTAATTCGTTTCTTACAGAACCTGTATTCACATACACAGTTGTACGGTTTACGTAATCTGTACGTAATTAGGTTTTCTGCAGACCTCAAATTGAGCTACATTATTTAGTTTCTATGTATATTCCCTGAGAAGTTCTCGAACGATCCGGAACAAGTACTTAGTTGGCGGCGACATGAGCTGAAGCTGACTTGGAATGTCACATTTGTTGATCCCAAGCTGGGGAATTAAGGACGTTCGCGCCCAAAAACTTCCCACGCACAGATTTTTTTTAAAACTTTGACTGCAGATAGAAAATGATAAGATTAGATCAAAAACGTAAAAAAAAAATCGGGTGTCACCGAACTCGTTTTGAAGATAAGGCGCAGGTCAGACCATAGCATTTCTAGGATTTCCAGTCATTCGAGGCAATTCTGGCCGGATTCATTACTATCGGTATTTATTATCCAATGCACTTCGCAGAGTACAAATATCACGCGGTATTTGTACCCCAGAGGACCGGTTAGACAGGTTTCCTGCCGTTGACCAATCATATTGCTGGATTTCCCGCGCCAATTCCGTTCCGCTTCGCAAACTTCTATCGCGCATTCCCTGTAAATAAATATCGACGAAATTCGCTCGCACGAACAAACCAATTTGGCGTGTTGGATAATAAATCTCTTATTAGACATTTTGTTATGTAGTATCGCTGAGAATTTTTACTCGTTGTTTTGTATTTTGACTCGCCCTACGGGCTCGCCAAAATACGGCATAACTCGTAAAAATACTCAGCAATACTACACAACAAAACGTCTAATAAGATATATATATATATTTAAGTTGAAGAATCATATCTAAGTTATGTGTGTTTAAAGCAGCCTATATAGGCCTTAAAAAAATACAACTTTTAAGTTACGCACACCTGTATCCACATACCAATTCGACCCTATTTGAATAGTATATGAGAAATAATTAAAACTTCCCACGTACAAGTTTTTTTTGTTTTTTAGTATTATGGAAAGAATCAGAAAAGGAAGTGATCTGCCGAAAAAAAAGTGGGGGTCACCGAGCATGCAACAAAAATTTTCGCAAACAAAGTTAACGCAAAGGTCATCAGCCCTATATTTTGTTGAGTTTTCGACTCGGTGCGCGCACTTGAAAATGACGTGGCACGCGCGTGACCAATGAATAGCGTGCTCACTAGAGATGCGCAGTAGCAATGGACGCGAACGTCCTTAAGGAGGCTCGAAAGGGTTTTTCGTTGCTATATTGTTTGTGAAACGATGGAAGATTACCAAGAAGGATGTTTAATGGTGTGGGCAAACTATATGTCTCCTTGCAACTCTATTGTTGGGCTATACTTTAAGGGCACTTGTGACGTCATATCAGTTACCATGGCAACGCACAAGGTCCACAAAAGTGTCCTCTAAATTTCAGTTTTTGTAAATTATCTGAGAAACTAATTCGGTGACCTACCATTTTTATTTCTTTGTTGGAAAGTTCCCTAAATTCCTTAACTTTTCAGACAGTATGGAAAAAATTTATCTAGTAGAATTAAATATATTTAAAGAAAACGCGTTTTATGGCTTACAGAAAATTCCACTGGATAATTTTCCCCGAAAATTTTATATCTGAAGTGCCATTGTAAATGGTGCGTGCATGCAAAAAATCAAGATAGGTCACCGAGCAAACTTTTGAGCTAAAAACAAATGTTTTCCGCAGATTTTATTTCCGGTTCGCGCGATTTTACGCCGCATTAACTTCCGGTGTATTGATTTTAATACTGATTCAGCTGACGCGTGCATCTTAGTTATGGCGTATGTAGATTGCGCGCGCGCGTGCAGCTAAAAACCCTTTCGAGCCTCCTTAAGGACGTTCGCGCTAATTGTTACTGCGCATCCTTACTGCGCACGCAAATTCATATGCCACGTCATACA
The DNA here is from genome assembly GCA_019787425.1 of Platygyra sinensis. Taxonomy (NCBI): domain Eukaryota; kingdom Metazoa; phylum Cnidaria; class Anthozoa; order Scleractinia; family Merulinidae; genus Platygyra; species Platygyra sinensis. Next base: position 61,074 of record JAHPZR010002174.1, read on the forward strand.
TCGAGCGCGCGCGCTAAGTTCTAAAACGAACAATGATAGGGCAGATGGTCATTGCTATAGCTTTGCTTGGATTTAACGATCTTGGACGTTCGGTGACCCCTACTTTTCCTTTCAGAAAGAGATTTTATTTACAATTATCTCCACACTGTCCAAAAATGAAGAAAATATCAGTGTGGGAAGTTTAAGAAATTTCAAGATTTCTGTCCACGGGACATGGAGTCCTGCCATCTTGCGGCTGCAAGGCGCGTGAAACTATGGTCGCTAAATGCGATCTTGTTCTTTGAGGAACCTCGCCAGTTGACTAAATTCGCTTGATAGGTCCAGTTAAATCATATTGGGCAGACAACATTTCCCTTTAAAGCTCTGATTGCAATATTTTGGGACTTGCAGCCGCTGTGACCTTCTTCGCTAACGAAGCCCGATTTACTCAGATTTAGGTGTTTTTCCGGGCATGTTCTCTCTTAAACGAAGTCGGTGACCCCCCAGTTTTTTTACATTTCTGACATCACTAACTCATCATTTTTCAATGGTAAAATTTTCAGAAAAAAATCAATATTAGAAAATTTTCGCGCGAACGTCCTTAAGCGACTGAGCCTTGACATTTGAGTTGTAACTGGCACAAAGAATGTACGCGTACTTGTTGTTGTTGTTGTTTTTTTTTGTCAAAAACGATGTTTTACCACAGAGTTGTAGTTCCCCAGCCTATAAACTGGCATTAAACTTGCGTGCTTACTTGGGGATGCAAGTCAAGATTGAGTAGTTTTGTTATAAAGTGGCCAATTTATTGCAACAGCATTAAGTGAATTGTAAATTGTACAATACCAAAAAGAGAATAATTGTTTTCAGAATGTTTAATTGAGAATGGGTGTATATAGGGTTAGGGCTGGTTCTCACCGGGCTCTCCCAAAATAAGATCATTTACCTTTAAGCTTGTATCATTTTTTGTTGTGGAGTGTAGACAAAATGGCTTACATTGTCGACCCCACAAGTATTACTAAATATGGGGCTAAATATTTACGTAACGCAGATCAAAATATCAGAATTAGTAACAAAAGTCTTCATGAATTAACTGTACCTTTCAAGCAACTTGGCGTTGTGCCATTCCAATATCCTTTCTCGTTGCAGTATAAATATTGATTTCCGATAAGAGAAAAACCGTCTTGGCAGCTAAACCAAGCCATAGAGCCTTCTACTGAACCACTGCCATGTTTGTAACCATTATCGATGCTATCAGCCAGAGATGGGCAATCTAAACAGAGAGGAAACAGTTGACTTAAGTTTTCATGTTTGCCAGAGACATTATTTATCGACATAATGACATCGACTTTTCTTTCCAAAAAAGCCAAAATCATCCTCGATTCTTCTTTAACAAATACATGTGAACGCTTAAGTGAGGTTGGAGCCTGAATACTGACTGAAGTTATAGTGTGCTTGGGTGGAAGGCAAGACTCTTATGTACATTCTTTGGCGTCCTCCGGCTCCCTCGATAAAGGCGGTGCACTTTCGCCAACGCGGTAAACAGTGGAATTACCTTTAAGACATTTTGGCACAGAGCCACTCCATGCTCCCTTGTGATTACAGAACAAAGTTTCTCTTCCAACAAGCGAATATCCTTGTCTACAACTAAACTTGTACTGAGACCCCTCCACGGAGCCACTCCCATTTACGAAGCCATTTGATATAGACGAGGGTAGGACAGGACAGTCTGAAAACGAGCGAGTATACATTAATTAGGGCGAGAGAAGCACTGGAGAACACGTTCGGAGACCATAATAGTGTTAAGTCCTCTCACGTTTCGCAATCAAGACTACGTTTAGTGTAAGAAAGCGCTAAATTGAGTTATTAACTTTTAGAGGTAC
>JAHPZR010002177.1:7500-14991 GCA_019787425.1 Platygyra sinensis
GTATCTCTCAGTAAATATGGTCAGTGTGTTTTTGTATCTACATTATAAGGACCAATATTGTGTGCGCGAGTTTTCACACTGAAGTCACATATCTCTCAGTAAATATTGTCGGTGTGTTTCTGTACCTACATTATAAGGACCAATATTGTGTGGGCAAGTTTTTACACTAAAGTCATGTATCTTAAAGAACCCACACACTTATCGAAAAGAGTAGGGCATGTAGTTCCCGGTGTGGTGGTCTATCTCTAGTTCATCTCACATTTCATGCATGGGCTGGGTGGGTGAGTGAGATCAAATATGGACTGATAGCGGCAGCCAGAGGCGCCTTCACAAGCTGACGTTCTATCTCACTCAATAGAATTGTAAACCGCCATGAGACATATGTGATATGTGCGGTATATAGATACACATTCATTCATTTCATATTGTGTGGGCAAGTTTTCACACTGAAGTCATGTATCTCTTAGTAAATATTGTCAGTGTGTTTCTGTATCTACATTATAAGGACCAATATTGTGTGGGCAAGTTTTCACACTGAAGTCATGTATCCCTCAGTAAATGTTGTCAGTGTGTCTCTTTAAATGCTTTTGATATTCTGTCTTAAAGTTACCTCCCAAATATTTCCATGACTGCGAAAGTGAGACAATAGACGAAATGCGACCAAACGTTTAAGCAGGGCTCGAAATAATTTCCGGAGAGTCTCCGGACACGATGACCGGCCAAATTCATTTTAGCTCGGTCACGTACCGTTTCTGGCCGGTCAAATTATATAAAATAACTCAAAACAGGGGCCCATGAACCAAAACTTGCGTTATACATTTCCAAAAAAGTTGCTTAGAGCTTATAGCACTTTAAAGTACTCATTGTCAACAACAAAAGTGAATTACAGCAGCAAAATGAAAATAAACTTATGTGTATTAATAGGTACACTGTCTGTAAGAGTAAAGACTAACCCGCAACACGTTAAATATCGTTATCGTACACATTAAATTTTCTTATTTAGTAAAAGCACAGTAAATGGCCCCATGCCTCCAAATATAATGATTTCTCGTGTACGTATCGCGGTGTGAGATCTTGATCCTAAAACTTTGCCAGTAATCCATGTTACTCCTCATTACAAGAAAAAGAAAAAATTGTATTCATCTAGCAGGCGGTTACTGGGGGGTTTCATTGCGGAAAACCCGTTCCGTTCGCTAATTGGGCACCATTTTGGATTTTTGAGGCGCGCGCTCCCAGGTACGAACGGTCGAGCGCAAAAATCGAGGGAGTGGGGAGGGAAGGGAAAAACCTTCGCGCCTCTAGCCCCGCTCCCCCCGCGTCACTTTTTTTGTCATCTACCGTTCGTCCCGCTCCTCCGCGTCGCGTATTATCAAAAATGACGGCCACGAAAAGCGAACAGCGTGTTTTCTCGCCGAAGAAAAACTCCAACGCCTACAGGTAGGCTAGTATTTATCGAGAAAACTTATTAACCTGGCATTTTAACTCTGGTGTGCCGGAGCCGGAAGACACATCAAGTGTTCAAGAAATATGGTAATATGGTATATGCGTGAACCCCCATGTCTGATTGTAAACAACGGTTCTTGTTGCATTTCACCCAAGATTTCAGATTAAAGTTCCGCAAATGACAATACGCAGCGACTTGCTACAACTGAAGCAACTGAAGAGCATGGAAATTTTAATTTAATTTATTTTATTTTTCAAGACTATCAAATGTGACCGGTCAACTTGACCGGTAAGACAAAAGGTTGACCGGTCAACCTCCCAAATCAGTTCGGACATTGTCCGTTGACCGGCCGTTATTTCGAGCCCTGTTAAGGTGTCTATGAAGTAAAAAATAAGCCTCATTTGAAAGGCTTTTACCCCTTTAGTGCCCAAGGGGCCTCCCTTTGACGAGTAAAATCGTCTGACGTTAGACAGAGTAAAATCTATAAGTCACTATTGGGCATTAAAGGGTTAAAGGAGATAATTTTTTAACCCTCTAGTGCCCAAGGGGCCTCCCTTTGACGAGTAAAATCGTCTGGCGTTAGGCAGAGTAAAATCTATAAGTCACTATTGGGCATTAAAGGGCTAAGAGAGAACAATGGTGTTTTCCTTTAGTAAAATCTTCTTTCCTTCCAGAGATATTCAAGTTTTTGCATTGTAAAAATTACACAATTGATTACGTCATCAGTCGTTTTAGTATGAAGAAGGCACTGTGAGAAGAAAGAGAGTTGCCCAAGGACACAACATGTAGTGCTCCAATTAACTCTCCAACATTCAATCTGGTCTCCTGTACACTACACTTTAGGTCACCATGCTGAACAATCACCATGTGTTCTCAAGCAAGTGTTATTTACTATGCTTGTTATATTTTCTTTTCTCAGGTAAATATGGCAATGAGTTAAACAAATCATCTTAGACAGTCCACTTCTAAAGGAAGGAGTTGCTTTCTTCATTCTGAGAGAGCAGAGACATGGACAGCCTGCCTTGTGTCATTACCAGTGCTTGTTAGCAAGAATGGCTTGTTTTTACACTTAAAGCGTCTGTCAGGGGCACTGTGGCAGCTTAAGGTGAGCATTGTGTCATTTCATAGCATTCGTGTAAAATTTCCTTAAAGATCATGGCCAATGACATATAAAGGGGATTTCAACCCACTTTGGCTGTGCGGGGTCTGGAGTTTGTTCAGATTGTGTGATGTTTGCAGTGGATTTCATTTCAGAATACTTTTTTTTTATAATTATTGCAAAGATAAATCTCCACAATAATTGCATTGATTAAGAGTTCAGTTAGGAAGAGAAAGGTGGGGGGGGGGGTTAAAACATGTTCTCATTTGGGCATTTTACTTTGATGTGTGCAATGAAATTATGAATTGTGTAGTTCCAGAAAATATCCATACCCCCACCACGGAGGGAATTTCACGTAAGCCCCCCCTCCTCCTCGGAATTTCCATTTTTTGACCAATGAAATAACCCCCCACCCCTCTGGAATTTCCACTACTATTTTGTACACCCCCCATACCCTCTGGAAAAAATAGTTTTGGCAAGAAAGTGTGTTAAAGTAAAAGTAAACACTCCAAACCTTTAACGATTTGCGTTGCACATAAGCTTAACTACTAAATATTCTCGATCGATTGTAACATCTATATCTGAAGATACTTGCAAAGAAAGCACTCAGCAATTTAGTGAAACATGCTTTAAAAGAAAAGATAAAATGTTAAGTTGTCAAATTACCTTCCTACACGACAAACTCCCTTTGCAGGAACAATTTCCATTGGAGGACAGAAAATGAGTGCGGATGAAATTGACACCGTACTTTTACTGTGAACATGATCGACAACAGACTCGGAACAAAAGCCAATTTTGCAGCAAAATTACATACAAATAGGCAGAGATAAACAGGGATAAGAAATTCTCAAATTTGCGAAATCATAACATCATTTCTACCTTTATAAACTAAGAAACTAATTTTCAAGAACGAAATCGACTGACACTTCGAAGACCGATGCGGAAACAAACTAGGCTAGTCTCCAATGCCTTTCGGTCCAGAAGGTGATTTCATGAGGACTGGTAACAAGTAATGGTGGCCATTTCCACGCAACGGCACGTTCTTCACATTTGTTAGCTTCCAAAGTGCTTTTTGAAGAAAGAAAATGTATTTCAAACATAATGCGAGCCAAATACAAGTATTCAAGCGATTATTTTTCATGTGAAAGTTCTACTTAGTAGGTAAGAAAGGATTTTTGAACAGCTTGATCGACACTCAAATCCGTATTGAATCAAAGGACCTCTCGAATCCCTCTGGAAACTAACTCGATCATGCAACCCCCCTCCCCTCTGGAATTTCCTGGGTCTTTGACCCCCCCTCCCCTTCGGAATTTCGAATTCCCTCCGTGGTGGGGGTATGGATATTTTCTGGAACCACACATTGATTATAAAAATGAACCGAGTGCGGCTTCTATGACGATTCTCCCGAAAACGTTTGACAAGAGATGGCAGCTTCTTGAACACGCAAATGGAAGCACCATCACTACCACCGTACCATGTTAATTAAAAATATGCAGAATCTTTTTACTTTTTACTTTTTAAAAGTTTATTTTTACAACTGAATTTATGAAGGAGTATATTAGCGGAAAAATTGTCGCTCAATTGGTTGGTTGGTTGGTGGGCTGTAGACTTTTTGTAGGAATACTGCTGGACAGCTGTAAACGGTGTTGTTATAAGAATCGAGCCAAAGTTAAGCAAGTGACTGAATTCAGATGCGTCACATGCTTGCAAAAACTTACCATCTTCCCTGCGTTTATTTCTCGTGCGTTGTTGCGTTACTCAGTGTGAGAATTCTTAGATGTTTGAATATCAATTTAATTGATATTATATAGTACTAAATTTCTCGATTTTAATCTTCGTGTCCTATATTTTGCGAGTATTAAATTTCGCGGTTTTTTTTTTTAAAAATGGCGAAATTTAGTACTCCCGGAATTTGGTGAGAATAAGGTAGTCGATTCCTGTTAGCGTACTTATTAGTTTCATTTCCAACTGCTTGGTTACTGTTTAGTTGTTTCGTTATTAAATAAAGAGTTGGGTAAAGTGAAATATTGCACAACTGAGAATCATCTGTATTTGTGATTAGCACTTTGCGTCTCTACATCGTCAACAGGAACGTCAGTTATAAGAAAAAATACATTAAGCACAGATAAAAGAATCACAACTGAAAAAAAAGGTACAAGAAAGCAAGAAAGGTGTCGTTCGTGCACAGTATAATAGTCGATGAGTAATCGATGGGTCATCGATGACTGATCAATTACATCAATAAGTAATCGATGTCATCGATGAGTACTCGATACGCCACAAAAGTTTTGGGTATCGATTATTCATCGATTACTCATTGATCATCGCCAATAATCAATGACTAATCATCGATTACTCAACGATTACTCATTGATGTCATTGATCATCGATTAGTTATGTCTGGCTTTTTAGAAATACAAAAAAATACAAACAACTGAGTAAAAAGTCCTAAAATATTTTTAAATGCTGGAGTAAAAGGTGTGTTTTCATTCGGTACAACTTACACAATTTAATAAGACTGCGATGTTTTCTTGGTGTAGGAAAGCGGTAATGTGTGATTCCATAACATATCCATACTTCCCGCACGGAAGCCCCCCACCCCTCCGGAAATTCCAATTCAACCTCATACATTTCTTTAAATTTTTTGGTTTTTGGGAACCCCCCACCCCCCAGGAATTTCCAATCCCTTCCGTGGGGGGAGTATGGATATTTTCTGGAACTGCACAATTTGAGATGAAAAAAATTAATCACAAATCACGTCGGCATCACCAGCGTAAAATCACCGATGAAACTTAAACAATGCCTGTCACTAAATGAAGGGTAGCAAAGCTTCCTTCACTTTACATTACTTTTACTGTCAACAAGAAAAATTCTTTTCATTTCCAAAGGCTCTGTTATTGTCGAAATCTTCAAAACAATTCAAAACAGCGGCTAAATGAAAACAACGGCTCGTGCAAATTTCGAATGGACAACCTTTACAGCTGCAATACTGCTCCAACGACAACCGAAGTAATTCAACCGTGTATCTCTATGTCAACTCATTCTTTAAAAGCAGCGACTAGAAATACGTGGGAATCACAAAAAATGAAACGTCAAAATACGGGGATTTCCTTGTGACGGCACGCGCCAGCTTGTTTTTCTTTTGACGGTGGGAAATAATTTACATGTGATCCATTTCCACACTTTCTATCAATCAGTGATTGTCAAAACATTTAGAATTGTTCCAAAAAGTTACACTTTATCAGATGAAATTATTCTTCCAGCAAACAATCTAGCGGTAAAAGAAGTAAACAACTTCTGAATGTTCACATTTGCATAATCGCAACTCTGTCGGCACTTGATTTACCGGATGAAGTTTGCAGTTAACAGAAAGCTCTTCCATTTAAATGGATAACTGTTCCGATTTTTAGTTAATCAAAGGGATAAAAAACGGATTAAACACTTTAAGAAACCGTTTAAACGTTTCTGTAAACCGTTTAAATGGATAGTGGTTTTTATAAAACGATTTGCTTAGTTAATAAAACGGATCAAAAAACAGTTTAAACGTTTTCAGAAACCGTTTAAACGGATGCTAAACGGATAGAAAATGCTTTCAAGCCGTTAAATGGATATCCATTAGTGTATGTTTTCCCAAATCAGGTCACATTTTTGTTTTTGACGTGTGTAAACAAAGATTGTCGTGGCAATTCTTCCCGTCAAATAATCTGTGAAAAGAAGTTAACAAATTTGCTGAAGTGCTCTCACTGGCAGTGTTCTCCTTATCAGGCGGTAACAGGTAAAACTTACCGCCTTAAACACTACTCTTTACCACCTAGAACTGCTTGGAAACCTCTGAAAGTATCACAAGAAATATCCCTTCTTTACCGGTTTGAAAATTTATCGTACCTGCTGTGTTGGAAACTAGGGAGAACACTGACTGGTTATTTAATTTTTCGTTTTTAAACTCACCTTGACTTAGATTGAGCTGTTTTTTACCAAAAACATTCAGAAAGATTTTATACTGATGCATTTAATTGTCTGATATTTAAAAATCACAAATCGTGCCATTCTTTCAATGACCACAGATGACTGTCCAAAATCGGGTCGTGTCCGAGCAAAATCATGTTTGACCGGACAATGTGACTGGCACCTGTCTGTTAGTAATTTCAAGCCTGAAAAAGGGCATGTAAATAAATCGTTTAACAAGGTTTATGTATTTTTTAATTACGTTATCATCGCCTCAATTGAAACCAAATCAAAGGACTCTTGGAGTCACGACTGAATTTGGGTAATTCCCTTGTCATGCTTTCTGTATGTACATGTATACGTTTTTTTTTTTAAAAACAGAGTGGCTCAGTGGTAGTGTGACAGATTAATAACAGAGACATCGAGGATTCGACTCCCGGAGGGGGTGGATTAAATTTCTTTTTCCTTTTTTGCGGTTCAGTATTTCCCTCTGTATAAATGCTTTTGAAAAGAAGGAGCATTACAACTATTAAAGAGATAGATTTATTACAAGAAAATTTCAGCAAAGCAAAATATAGACTTAATCCGCTATCAAATATTCACTTAAATTGATATTCAAACATCTAAGAATTCTCACACTGAGTAACGCAACAACGCACGAGAAATAAACGCAGGGAAGATGGTAAGTTTTTGCAAGCATGTGACGCATCTGAATTCAGTCACTTGCTTAACTTTGGCTCGATTCTTATAACAACACCGTTTACAGCTGTCCAGCAGTATTCCTACAAAAAGTCTACAGCCCACCAACCAACCAACCAATTGAGCGACAATTTTTCCGCTAATATACTCCTTCATAAATTCAGTTGTAAAAATAAACTTTTAAAAAGTAAAAAGTAAAAAGATTCTGCATATTTTTAATTAACATGGTACGGTGGTAGTGATGGTGCTTCCATTTGCGTGTTCAAGAAGCTGCCATCTCTTGTCAAACGTTTTCGGGAGAATC
>JAHPZR010002178.1:0-2500 GCA_019787425.1 Platygyra sinensis
GGTGTTTAGTTCAGAAAAAAAAACAGGACATAATAAGTGGGAAATCCATAACATTATTGCTTTCAGATGCTTACCTGAAGTGGTCTACCATTGTGCTAATGACAATAACGAATTTTAAAATGATTCTCGGTGATCATTTGAAGAATGAAGTTTCAAAGAAATGCATTCCGCACTTCCCTTTTTCAGTAATACAACAAACTTTTCGTTTATTTCATTTCTTGCCAAATTTGTTGTTATTAGAAAAAAAGAATGAAAATACTTTGAAGGATGTTCCAATTTCTTCTAACTGTACCAAACATATTCAAGCTGGCGACAAAAAAGTACTCTGTGGTTGCCTTAAGGTAATAATAAAAATAATAATCGCGTGTTATTATTTCATACATTCTGTTTAAGCTAAAATTGGTAATTTTGTGTTTCTTAGAGCAATACGGATAAAACGACCATCAAAATATTCATACTATACCTGCCCTTGCTAGCAGCAGTTGCGACTCGGTTCTTACATGTAAAGAGGCGGTTCCGAACATTCAGCGAGTTTAGATGGACTTTCACTCCTATTTGGCAGTTACCCAACGGCACACACTGCCCATTTGTAGGTTTTTGAGAGTTAACTCGATCCGCACGAACCTCCAACATACGAAGAGTACTGAACCACACTTGTCCATGACTTTGATCGTCGGCTAGGCTTCTTACCCACTCAATTCAGTAGGCGTGCAGCGAACACTATTTTCAGTTCGCATTAAAAACAAAATACTTTATTGACACAATTATTTTCATTGGTCTCAGTGATTTACGACCCAGGCAGTTAAAAAATTAAACACGACTGAATTAGAGCTAAGTAGTCACATTTACAAAAAACTAAAAGGTCACTACAACTTACCACGACCGGCCTCCCTTTTTTGTCACGCAATAAAATCGCTTAGCGTGAAATAACTTGAAACGGACTGTTGAAGAAGCCCTCGTCAAGGTTATGTTGTGCTTCTCCATCGACCTCAAAATGAAAATGTTAGACACCCATCGATCAGGTGATACACCACATGGCACCAGAATAATTTTAACCTAACCCGGCGTTCCCGCACCCTGGCCGCGGGTTAGGAGGAAAAGGCCATGGGAACGAGGTTGCTTTTAACTTACACATATAGACCCTTTGCATAAATGGCGCCTAAATTTGAATAACAATACTTGGTACATCCTTAGCCTCACATTCATGTGAAATTTCCTTTGGCTTGAAACATGAATGTGAGGCTAAGGATGTACCAAGTATTGTTATTCAAATTAAGCCGCCATTTATGCAAAGGGTCTATTTCTTAAATTTCCACCCTCTAGTCTATCCCTCCGGCCTCATGAGTTTACGTAATTGGTTTCAAGAGGTGCAAGAACAGCTTTCGAAGCTACCAAGTATATCCCTAAGGCCCCGCTTTAAATTTTCATGTCCTGCCCATCCCTTAGGGTGTTGTATGTAACGCAATCTCATTGTGTAATGAACTTAAACGAGTTAGTTCATGAGAATCTTTGGTTAACAAGAGGATTTGAAAGGCTGCTAAAAGAATTTTGAGTTGGTAGATATTTTAGCAAAATGTTAACTTCTTGGAAACGGCGGCTATGAGGCGAAAGACACGTTATATTGATAAATGTTCTGACGCAGGCTTCGGTGAGAAATTTCGTGTATCCTGTTAAATTTTTTACCCAAATAACAAGTATACTGAAAACCCCTAACAGGGGCTCATTGATAAACTGATCAAGCTGATCAAGAGATTATATGCAGATCATAATTTCTTGACCTCATATTGTCTATCTTTTCCTTTTCTTTTTTTTTTTTTAAAATATAATTCACGCCCCGTCCCCCGACCGCTCAAAAATCACCTACAAAATGACTCAAATTTCCAAGCAGTGGTTCATATTCAAATTATCCTGCAAAAGCCAGTTACTAGCTTAGCCACTGAAATGTATTAAATGGCTTTAAAGCCGGTTACGTTTTCATTTCTACCCATCCTACCCCTACCCACACTGGAATGTGCACTTGTTGTCTGTAACGCAATGTGTGCAATAATGGAGAGTGCTCAATAGATCGAAACGGAACTAAACTTAAACGAGTTCTTGATAAGAATCCGCGATTAAGAGGGGGATTTTAAAGGCTGATGACATATGTTTGCGTCAGTTGGGATCTCGGAAAACTGTTAAACGTCTTATTAACGGTAGATATGAGGCGGAAGACAACTATTATTGCTAGATGTTATGACGAGGGCTTCGGAGACACTTGATGTCTCAGAGTGATTTCGGACAATAATCATCGAACATGCCGCTGAAACCTACTGATAACATAACGTGAGATATCGTGGATCATCCAGTTGTCGACATGCTTCGAGGTAAGTGGAATATATCATAATTTCTTTTGCACAACGCTATTTCCACGTTATTACGCCAATTAGGACGGCGGTGTTTGTTTACAAAACCACAGCTTAAACTTCTTCTTCTAATATTTTCCAGTTTTGACTGCCCCAAA
>JAHPZR010002178.1:10000-13783 GCA_019787425.1 Platygyra sinensis
CAAAAGTATTATGCTTTGCTTCGTATTTTCGAATCTCTCCTTAATGATTGGAATTACATGAGGTTGAAAGCAGTACAAAATGGTTACGTTCGGTATCTTGTAGTCTTCAGAAAGTCCGCATACAATCTCAAAACTCTTTATTTTAACTGACAGGAATTTCACAGGCAAGGTGACAGCAACACAGTTAACCAACACAAGTTACCAGTGCCAGTGACTGCAAGATACCTTCGCTTTAATCCAACTCAGCGACATGCTTGGAACTGTCTCAGGGTGGAAGTTTACGGAACTGAACGTGAGTTGCAAGCTTACGACCTTAGTAACTCTCTTACGGCTAAGCCAAATTTCGAATCTCAATTTTTGACGCGTTGTAGTAATTTCTCTTTTGCAGAAAGAGACCTCCAGCGAGACAGCAACACTAACACAACAAAAACATATGTAGCTAATCGACTGGGTAAAAATATACCATGCAAGAAATGTTTTGCCCAATCAAAGACCGGGATTCATTTGAAATGCTTTTGAAGTTAGCCAGTCTGATAAAAGTATTTTACTATAGTGGCCCTATATCATTTCTATCCAAGCATTTTATCCTGTTTGTATTACCGGTATTTAGCGTGGAGGACTACAAACCTTAAACTCTTGGTGTGAAACATCGAGTTTATCCATTTTTCATACATTCTTAACAACTTATTCCAATTAATTAAGAAATGAAAAGTCCTCTGATTAAAGGCTTGGAGAACTGCTCTTTTACAAGACAGACCAATTATTCTACTTTCAACGATTTTCAACGGAGCTAGAACTATGATTGAATTTCAGGAGTAGCAGATGACTGCAATACGAAGCCTGTAGGAATTTCCGACCAAGGAAAAATTCCCGACAATCAGATGGCAGCGTCCTCTCAGTTTGGCACTGGTTACCAGCCTGCGTATGGTCGACTCAATGGCAACAGGGGCGATGGCTGGTGTGCCAAAGAAGCCGGAAGGAATGACGATTGGCTGCAGGTGGATCTTGGAGAAACGATCGAAGTGTGTGCTCTTGCTACTCAGGGAGACAGAAATGGTAACGAATGGACTACAGCCTTCAAGCTGTCTTACTCAACTGATGGAAACAGCTGGACACCTTACAAGGATGCAAATAGCGCAGAAGTGGTGAGACATGTTTCAGTATTTGCCAATCATGATATAAATCACATCATGAACACTACATCCGTTCAATTCACATTATCATTCGACACATTGTTCTTCTCTTCCACTGGCCGAGAGCCCACCCCGTGACCTGCAAATAACTGCCTACAAATAATGGTCTGCTCATGCGTAGAACCGTTTAAACGTGCTTTGCTGCAAATAATATTCTGCTCATGCGTAATTGCAACCACGCTCCCGAGAGAAAAATGGCATATTGCTTCCCTGTGCTGCCAGGAATTGATTAAAATATGAAAACGAACTTGGTGATCGAATGATAAAACGATTTTTGAACTCGGTTATCGCAAAATATTGTGATTTGTCAGTGTCTCGCAGATCAATTATTTGCCTCAGACTTCTGCTTCGGCAAATAATTCATCTGTTCGCCTCTGACAATTCACGATATTTTGCTCAACCTTGTCCAATAATTGTTAATTCTAAGCGTGAGTTATGATTATATTTCTCAAACTCGTGAATTATCCATCAAATTCAAATAATCAAAATCATGACAGTGATGGTAATTGGATATCTGAACTTCCATCTTAGCGGAGCTCCGGCGGGCCGAAGGGTCGCTAAGCGGAGCCCCAAAACCATATAGGGAAAAAGAAACCAATGAATTTGATTTTCTCATGGTTATCATGGGCAGCGGTATTGCACGTGGGCACGTACGCACGACGGCGACGGCCACAGTAGTGGAGTCGCGCAACATGGCGGCCATACTCCAAAAACTAGCTTGATAGAAACTTGCAGCCTTGGTTTACCGTGTACTTCTTTGATATTGGACATCCATGCTATAAGCAATTGATACCTGTCAAATCAAGGTATCTGCTCACCAGTATAACCTGACCATATCGCGGGCTCAAGTCTACAACTCATCGAAGTGTGTTTTTTTAAATTGACCGCTGACCCAATGCAGGTTTTCGATTGGATCGCGGGTTCATATCAGGTTAACTTGCTGAATACAGTTCAGGATTGTTCGAGAGCCGGCTAACGCTAGCCCAGGATTAAAATTTATTCGCATTATAACGTTTTCTTCTATACAAATGTTTTTTTTTTCCTGCTTTGTTTTGTATTTATAAAACTCAAAACAGAAAATCTCACAGCAAAGTTACAAAACTCAAATCAAAATTGTACCTTTTCGCATTATTACAATCACTTTAGTAACCAATTCAAGAGATGACAGTAAAACTGTGAAGGTTTAGTCTTTAGTTACTGTTTTAAAATTTTAATGAAGAGATTTAAAAATGACTATTAAAAGCTCTTCTTCGGATGAAATTTTTACTTTTGTGGGAAATTGCAGTTTTATGACTCATTAGTAACAGGACATTCTGTCTTCCAATTCATATTTTTAATTGAACTGAGTAGAGTGCAATTTGGTCTGAAATCATACGCGGGATTTAAAATCGAACGAACGCGCAGCGCGAGTTCCATTTGAAATCACAAGTATGATTTGAAACCAAACTTGCACGACACAAAGTTCAATTACCACTTTATTGGATCCATTTTGAAATCACACAATTTAATAGCCAATTGCCAAACAATGACTTTTTTTGTCATTCATTGTCCTGCAATGTGATTGATTAGTTTAAAAAATCCTTAAAATCTGATTGGTTGTTTTGTTTTACTGTTCCATTCCATAGTACTATTATATTTCTTTAGAAATATTACGCTACGCATCGTATTTTCCACTCTCTCCTCGGTGTTTGGAAAATTGCGTCAAACAAGGTCTTTTGTGATTAACATATTACACGAGGATGAAGACAGAACGAAAAAGTTATCTTCGGTATTTTGTATCATGTCTGTTTCTTCAGAAAGTGCGCTTACAATCTCAATATTCTCTCAACTGACAGGAATTTCACAGGCAAGGCGACAGCAACACAGTTGACCGCCACAAGTTACCAATGCCAGTGACTGCAAGATACCTTCGCTTTAATCCAACTCGGCGTCATGCTTGGAACTGTCTCAGAGTGGAAGTTTATGGAACTGAACGTGGGTTACTACCCTTATACTTTCTTACTAAGCCATGCCAATTTTTAAATCTCAATTTTCCAAGACGTTCTTAAAATACTCTCTAATACTTACTAAAAGAGACTTCAAAAGAGCCAGCAACAAGTACACAAACAAAAGCATACACCATGCACGAGGAGAAGCAACAGAGAAATCAAGCACGTAACCGGCAAGATCAGATGTAGTTAATCGTGGTAAAAATATATCATGTGAGAATTTTGTGCCCAATCAAAGACTAGTCCGATAAAGGTGTTTTTCTTTTGTGAACCTATATCATTTTTCATCCTAGCATTCTGTCGTGTATGTGGCGATTACTCAAATGATTATCGTTAAGAGACTTCATCCTTTAAATTACAGGCAAACAAACTTTGTTGTAAAACAAATAGTGGAACCAGAGAATTAACTCTGAAGTGTAAATTATAGTGCTACTTAAACCCATGAATAACCCACTGGGCGTTAGCCCTAGTAAAGGGTAACAGGGAACCACACGAGGCAAAGAAAAAATCTTTTGACCTCGGTGGGAATCGAACCCACGACCTCCGGAATAGATCTACCGTTACTCTGCCGACTGAGCTACAAGGTCGCACAGAGAAAATCG
>JAHPZR010002180.1:0-14885 GCA_019787425.1 Platygyra sinensis
TGTCTGGTAATAAAGATAACCACAACTCAACTTTTGTTTTTAATCTGTAGAGAAATTATTCCAATCTGGTGGGTAGGAGACAATTCATCTTCCTGTCCCCACTAACAAAATGTCTGAAAGGACAAGAAAATCTCACTCACACTGCTTTTAATAGTTTTGGCTCTTCATTTGAGAGTTTTCTTGCATACAAAGTAAGGTACAAAATCCTGTTGGTGTTCTTATGACAGTTATATTTAATATAACTTTGGCAACCAAAATAATTAGGATCTGGCAACAAAAATTTTCCCATTAGTCACCAGCTGGCTCCCAAACAAAAAAGTTAATTTCGAGCCCTGATTTCTAACTAGTCAGTGTTGTGTTGGAACAATCACATGTTACTACAGAAAAACTAGTCATCATTTTAATATCATTAGCATCATTGTCTTACTTGACTCTATGCTGTTTTTCAGGGAAATGCACCTGTAGAGAAGTCAGAGACAGAGGATGCTGGAACTGGTGCTGAATCAGATGAAAAAGATAAAGTCAGTGATGCAGATGTGTTCAGTCCAGCTACTGCCCAGTCACCAGGTGTTGAAACAAATCTAGACTTTGTCAAGTACACATGTGATACAAGAAAAACGGCTATGAAAGAAGGAAATATCATCACAATCTCTTCGGTCACACAGGCAAGAGTCAGGATTGAGGGTTTTACAAGTGGAAGGAATATGTTAGGTAAAATGCTATTTGCTATATGTAGCTTTTGATGATGTCTGTGAAGCACTGGAGACTGTGTTTTACCACATTCCAAACACAAGAAAAGAGAGAAGAATATAACGTTCAGAGGAGTATTGTTGATGTAGTTAGAGGTGTTTGAAATGAGGTAAAACCCTGTCTTGAGTGTTGGATATATCTTCTCAATCAGCTAAAACTAAGGAGAAAATGAAATAAAATCAATACAATATATAGTAATTAAAATCAGAAAGCCAAACATTGCCACAGTCATGGTTTCCTTTTTTTAATAGTGCCTTGTATACTTTAACTCTCTTACAGTTTACATACCTGCCAATATGCCATACTTGCCTGACTTTGCAAAAGGGTGCTATTTCTGTCTTATAAAGGTAGCTCAAAAGTGATTGACAGATTTGTGTAAACAGTTTGAACCACATTGTTCTCTTTTCTTGTCAGGTTGTGAATTTGTCAAAGCAGTTTCAGGATTTAACTGCCGCCTCTGCAAGACATTTATACGCTGTGGAAATGATGTGATAAGTCATATTAAAGGCAAAAAACATCAGAAGAATTATCAGGTATATTTGAGTTTGAATGAGGATTTTCTGTAGCTATGGCTGTTCTGTGCAATGACTTGGCTTTGTTCTAACTCCTACAGAAAGTCATAATCTTGTAACAGTCTTCATCCAATAGCTGTTGTAGATACCTCAAGGCAATAGGGTCAACACTTCAGTCAGCACAATAAAGAATGACCCTGTCTTTCTATTACAAACTAATGAGAACTTGCTTAGGCTTACCCTAGTTTCTATGCACACTAATCAAGTAGAAGTATTTCTTCCAAGTGGGTTACTAGTCCATCACAGGGTTACTCCCTCAGTATTGAATCCATGGTACCCAGTTATACACCTGGGCCGGCTTTTTCAAAGCCTGATTAAGGTAACCCAGAATTAGCAAGAATTTTGATTTGAGTTTTGTAACTTTTCAGTGAGGTATTCTGTTTATACTATTAGTCCTTCAGTTTTAAACTTGTCTAAGCTCAAACTACACAAAACGTAAGCTGTAATAAACGGTTTTATCCAAGGCAAATAAATACATGTACTCCGGTTAACTTTTAATCCTGGATTAGTGCTAATCGGCTTTTGAACAACCAGGCCTTGAATTGAGAGAGGCATGGCCCTGGCCTGATATGGGTAATGTAGACACATGTATGTGTGGGCCTAAAAGGTATGGCTTTTAAGCAATTTCATCTGCGAAAGGGTGTGAACTTTATTGGTCTAAAATATAGTTATGTATGTTTTTTCACTCTGGCTTAGCATTGTAAACCTTTTTTTAAAACATCAACATTGACAAACTTGTTGCCCTTGTCAAATGTTTATGGGGGGGAGAGCTCACATTCAGACCTTGGTGTGTTAACCCAAAATACCTTTCTAATACTAATATGTAGTTTGTGACCATTTTATTGTTCAAGACATATGTCCAGGAGCATCCGCAGTATGAAGAACATCAGTTAGTGCGGAATAAAGAGTTGGAGACAGTGTTGGAGCCAAAAGAAGGAGAGGAGGTGGTGTTATATGAAGTACTTGATAAAGACATCAAAACATCAGCTTCAAAGCAGAAAAGCCAGAGCAAGGACTCTCAAACTGATGAGCCAACAGAGGTGCACAGTGCAAGATCTTTTTGATTGTTCATTTGTTTTTTGTATATCTGTACAGGTCCATCTTTTAGTTTTTATTTTTGAGTGGTAAATTTTAATTAGCCTCCTCGTCCAACAAACAAATGAAACAGCCTGATTGAAAACTTTGTGACAACCTGTGTTTGGTTTGCTGCCAGTTGTCATTGTCGCACTTGAAGATTTATGAGCTGAAGCAAACGTTAGAACCACTTTTGTTATACTGTTGTTGAAGAGAAGGTGAAACTTATTCAGCAGCATACAAACTAAGAGTTTAGTGAAAGCTGAAGAATTGGCTACATCAGTGTAGATGCATTTCCTCCAGTATCGCATGACCCCAGAAGTGAAACCTTGGGGTTAGAGTCAATGGGGCTTATCCTCGAGCTTATTCCTCAGAATTGCATTGTGCATCCCTACTGCACACAATTTGTCATTAGCAGGCAAGTTTGTCACCTCATTAAAGTCTAAACTCAAAACATTGTTAATAGGTTCAGATAACAAAGTTTGTGGTGGCACCCCAAGGCACTGATGAGGAAGCCCAAATCTCCTGTGAAGCAGCTGACTTAGATGTAAGCATGGAAAATATGGAACACATGAATGATGATTCGCTTGTGACAGAGAGTGGTGATGAACAAAGAGACACGGCCATGACACCAGAGGAAGAAGATGAACTTTTATGTGATCAAGCAGAGCAGGCTGGTATTGGAGATGACTTGTCAGGAAACGACCTCTCACTGTCTATAATGGCGCCACAACTTGATGTAAGTGTGGGCAAAAAAATGCTGCTTTTCAAACATTATTTTCTTGAAGATTTTTGCTACGTTGCAGCATTTGAAGGAAACAAAATCTAAAGCTTTTAGAGCAATTGTTATGATAAAGAAACGAGTGAGATTTTGACAGTCTGTTATCATTCAATCATTTGATGCTCAACAGCAGTGACCGGTGGTAAGCATCAAGTTGATACAGTACAAAGACCCACAAGTTACATTTGTTTGAAATGAACAGACAATAATAACCCCTGATTATTAAAAGCTAACAATGTTTTCATTCTCTATTTTGATTTGTTGATTATTTTTGGTCAAGAATGAAGACACTGAAGCGTATTTCTTTTATCCCCTTTCACAGGAGACAGAAGATTTCATTCCACTGGCACTTAACGAACCTGAGAAGAGTGAAGAACCAGAGACGGTTGAGGAGCCAAAGACACCACTCTCCATCACCCCCAGACTAGCTACCACTGAGGACAATGAGAAAGAAGAACCACAAGAATCAGAGACGCCAAGCAGTTCACAAGAAGAGATAGAAGCTACACCTCCCAAAGAAAACACCCCAACTAGTGGTGGCAGACGAGGGAGGAAGAATCAAAATAGGGGAGGAGCTAGCAGGGGAGGTGTCGCTCGGGGAAGAGGGCGAGGTCGAGGATCAAGGAGGAGTGCAAGGAGTGGTGCAGGTCCAGTGAAAGCTAAAGTTAAAAAGGAAAAAGTAGAAGAGGATACCAACAATGATGATATGAACTTGATGGAGGGCTTTGAGGTTATAGATGAGATTGGTGATGGAGAAGATTAGAAACAAGGCCATAGACTGAGTGTAGACACTGATAACTAGCATTGTCTACCATAAGGATCCCTTTGTTGTGATGTTTCTGTTTTATCTTAAGTCTTTTCCAGAAGGCAAAGTATAGGACTGTTTTAGGTGCTCTTTGGTTGTTAAGATATTTCAAACTTGTAACCATTATTAAGAGTACATTAAGCTTAGTTTTCATGAAATGTTTAATAGCCCCTTTTTAAACATACAGATGGGTACTTGAATAGTTGATTTGTTATTCTTAAACTTCTGTTTGTAAATTTATCGGTCAACATAAACATGATTAGTATAGTTCTGAGCTGTTTTGTTTTCACTTGTTGTATACCACATCTGAATATCCTTAGCCACTGGCACTAAACAGTAATAGCTGTCAACCAGGCTTATAGGACTCTAGTCAGCCTCTGCCATTTTCAATGCCATTGAAATTATTGATATTGCATGGTAAAGCGTAGACTGCAAAACAGTCGTTTTCGGACATTTTCGGAAGGCACGAAGCGCCGTAATGCTTGCTCGAGTGTCAAGGGTACGAGCCTCACGCCCGTGTCTCTCACCATTCTCCCTCGCTGTTTTTACACTCGCTCCAGACCTTTCATTCGAATATGGACCATCGCTCACGTTCGCAAAAATACGATTGATTTGCAGTCTGGGTAAAGCAAAATCTGAGTGTTTTACTTTACACTGTAGGTTGTGTTTCTGGTAGTATGCTTAATAATAAGTAGTTTCACTGTGATTTCCTTCATTTCGACATGCTCCTAATAAAATATAATAGCCAAACTCTCACTTGAAAACAAAAACAAAGGTGTGGCTGACTAGGGCCCTTTATGAGAGCTGCTTCTCTTCTGTTTTTAGCGGGACTGGTCACAGTTCCTTATTTTTCCTTGAGATCGTAGATGTCAATCATTGAGTTCTTGACGTAAGCAAAACTGGGTAGAGTACAAAATGCCCGTGGATAGGGGTGGTGAAGGCCATGGCAAACACCCCTTCACACCCACACTATGAACCCCACCACTCCTTCCCACAGGTATTTAGTACTCTCCCCAGTTTGGCTCACAGCTAAAGACAAAGATGGCAGCCCGTCAAACTCAACAACCGACACCCAGGCCCGTAGGGAGGGGGGGTGCGATGGGTGCGCCCGCACCCCCCCGCAGACTGCTGAGGTCCACTTTTTTGTTAAAAAAATAACTAGTAAAAAAAAAATAATAGTGTTGTTCTGTTTGTTCTGTTCTAATTCACTGATTGCGTAGTAAAAATTAAATAAATATACCAAAAAAGATTCCATGTTTGATCAGCAGCCCGGGACGGAGATTTTAACAATATTTAGTCAATAGATGACTATTTCAATTTTTGTTATTTTTAAATAGTGACATTGGCATTGTTATTCTCTACATTGTAAAATACATACGTAAAGCATCAAAATCAACTTTGAAGTTCAAAATTTGACAAATATCCACGTTTTTAGGTTCGCTTTTAGCGACCTATATTGCTATCATACTGACCTTCAAAACGCACGAAATACAGTCTCAGACAACTTAATTTTCAAAATTTCCCGGGGGGGCATGCCCCCGGACCCCCCTAGTCAAGAGCGCCTCCGGCGCTCGTTGGTCCGTATAATCAACTGATCGCACCCACCCGTAAAAAATCCTGGCTACGGGCCTGGACACCTATAATGCCATGGAAAAATAAGGGACTGTGCTACTAACACGAAGCTTGCCCAAAGCCCCCTTGCTGGTGTACACTTCATTTGAATTGGTGATTGACACGTGTCACTCCAGTGCAATTTCTTTGGATTCATCTTAGTATACTGCCTCTGGTCAACTCCTGAAGGGAGCACAGTAAATCCATGTTATTGGATAAATCAAAGTGCTCAATGAGCTAGGTCATACATTTTGCAGTGAATAAGATCAGAGAAGACTAGAGTTTCCTCAAATGAAAATAGTAATTCTGGCATCAAACTTTCACAAAGGTCTTTATTCTCTAGACTTCATGCCCACAGCAGAAATATTATAGGTATTTAAAAACAGCCTATCATTGTAGTAATGCAATGTCTACAGATTAAACTAACCTTTAAATTTCCCTTTGTACCACAGGGGAGATTAATAATTTACCCAACCAACAAATGAACTGGAAATTTAAACAAGCTACCATTTACATTTAACCTGATCAGCAAATTAGCCAGAAGTTCTAGGACCCATTTTACTTACAGTTTCATGCAGCTCTCGCAGTGAATGACGATATATATAAGGTATCCTTTTTTGCATAATATGGAGTTACTATTTTCGTAACAGAAAATTTGTTTTAAGAATAAGAAAAATTTACAGATAACTTTCACAATTATATTTTTCTCTGGATTTTTTCTCATTCCCGTGGTGGAAGTTATTTTAAGACCTTTACCTACTCAGCACCACAATGTTGACAGATACAAACAAACCTTTCTGTAACTTTAACTACTGGTAAACCTTTACCACACTAAGATAAACACTTTCCCCTACCCACAAAAAAACTGGTAATTTTAACACTATTAATCTGAGTTATTCTGACTTAAACACCATCTGATAAACAAATTAACCAGAAGCTGTACATGTAAGAAAGGGTAGGGACAAAACGTGGGGTAGGCCATGGGGTAGGCCATGGCCTACCGGTGGTTAACTTCCCTAAAAACAAAAAAATTAACCAAATGGAGATAAAAATACCAAAAATAAACGCATGAAACCCTAATATGATGCCCAGGGATGCACATTTCTCTTTTTCTCGAGGCGACCGGTGGGTTTGATTGACTGAATGACTGACTGACATTGATATGACCGCTGGCAAGGAGGAACGAAGTACCGAGACTACAAATCTTCCCACCGTCACGAGTGGCGGAGATGAGTCCGACCACACGCTTGTAAAAATTTCCAGTATAATCTATTTTCCGGAGTAATCTTTGGATTGCATGATAAATCAATCACTTCAAATCAAACAGTAAAGCTTGTCTTACCGTTCGAGATGTAAGCATCATATCGCTATTATCCTATATTGAATGCAATTTTGTTTGAGTTTACTCGGTAATTTTCGGTCTCTTCTAAATCTGTGAAAACAGTATTCAAATTATGGGTCGCAGTTCCTGGAGTTTTAAACAAAATTTCGCGGTTTAACTAGCTGAATAATGTACCGATACCGCTACCTATGAAAATACTGCTCGCGCTAATCAACCGAATTAGTTCTCATCGATTCTCACAATGCCGTGAGAAGCGAAGAGGCTGGCTTTCTTTGAAGTTTGAATACATTTTAAATGTCTGAATTTATTAAGAAAAACCTTTCTTACAATAAAAATGCTTGTTATTATTCTATTATCTGTGTTTGTTTACACTAGTATCGGGAAGATATTTGTGCGTTTTGATAAAATGGAATCGCCTTCAAAGCACGGAAAGAATGCGAGTGCGAAAAAAGAGTATGTTCCTCCCGTTATAAAATGATATTAATCTTCAAGATTGGAATCAATGTTTATATTCTTACTTTGGCTATGTCTGCATACAATTAGCAAGAAATGAGTTTGTGCGTTAATTACAAATATTTCCAGCTTGCTATGTAAGGCCTCAGCAATGAAATATAAACTTGTTTAATTTGCCGTTTTGATGGCCGGAACTCGTGGAGAGTAATTCCAAAGTGTTAATTGTGATTTTCCTTTTTCATATAAATAGTATTATTAGTGCACTTCCATTCAAGATTTCCTTTGTAAGTGGATGGGAGAAAATGAGTCCGGCGATTTCAGGCCTAGGCCATCAAAAAATTGAAATGGTTTCATGTTACGCTCGAAAAATAGTCTGCTTGCGGTAAGGGTCACTTAGACGCCCGGGCTTACACGAGTGTTTAGTCATCGCAAACGCAAAAGAGCGGTGTGGCAGTATGGCCGAGTTGTTTATTTATTTATTTTGATTGTTATCAATTTTTTTATTATTTCTTTTTTTACTTTATTAACCACCGGTAGGCCATGGCCTACCCCATGGCCTACCCCATGGCCTACCCCACGTTTTGTCCCTACCCTGTAAGAATCGTTCATTTCACAGCAGCAGATGCTTTAATCAGCAGCAGATGCTTTAAAAATTTTATTCCAGATAGTTTTCGAACTGATTTATCTATGGTCCCATGGCATCTGATTGAACAGGAACATAATCCTGACATTGCTTGGGATATATGGCAACATATGTTCTTAGATATTGCTGATTTATAGCCATGCTCCGCTGAAGAAGAAAAGAGTGAAAGGAACCTCTTCCCCCTGGATTACTCCAGAACTAAAAAGGCTAATGTTTCAGAGAGACAAACTCAAAAAATTAGCCTCAAGGTTCCCAACAGATGGCAATTGGACTTCTTACAAACATATGAAGAATAAGGTTAATTATGAAATTAAGAATGCTAAAATGAACTATTACAATGCCTTCTTCAAAGATAACCGCAGAAACATAAAGAATACTTGGAAAGGAATTAATAGACTAATTGGAAATGAACCTAAATTTAATAAGATAACTCAGCTGGACACTGGGGATACTGTAAATACTGACCCCATCGAAATCAGTAATATACTCAACACACATTTCTCCACAATAGGACCTTCCTTAGCCTCTGAAATTAAAGATACATCCAGTAATTTTACTGATTTTATTATCCCTGCAGAACACATTTTTAATTTGGCAAAAGTATCATGCCAGGAGGTCTTCAATTTAATTCAGAAAATACCGAATAATAAAGCCAGTGGTCTCGATAACATCTCAGCGCGTCTCCTGAAAGAAGCGTCTCCTATAGTTACTCGCAGTCTAACTTTCATAATAAACCAGTCAATTACCACTGGAATATTTCCAAATGCTTGGAAACGAGCTAAAGTTACGCCAATATTTAAAGAAGACCTCAGGACTGATCCTAACAACTACAGACCTATCTCAGTTCTGCCTGTAGTAAGTAAATTAATTGAAAGAGTTGTTTTTAATCAATTATATGAATATTTAAATAATAATAACTTGTTAACTGAATCACAATCTGGCTTCAGACCTATGTTTTCCACTGAAACAGCTTTACTTGAGGCTACGAATGAATGGCTATGGAATATTGACAACAGTCTTTTAAATGGTGTGATATTCCTGGATTTGAAAAAAGCTTTTGATACCATGGATCATACTATCCTTTTGGGAAAGCTTAAACTCTATGGGGTCAGTTCTCAATCTCTTAACTGGTTCTATCTATCTGATCGAAAGCAACAAACGTTTATTGATGGAGCTCAATCTGATTTCTGTAATATAACATGTGGTATTCCACAGGGGTCTATTTTAGGCCCTCTCTTATTCACTATTTATATTAATGATCTCCCTTCATGTAATTTGTTTTCAAAACCCAGAATGTATGCAGATGATACTACCCTCACCACGTCTGCAGAAGACCCATGTGTCCTTGAACATAAAATGAATTATGATATGAATTTAATCCAGTCATGGCTGTCAGCAAACAAATTAACTTTAAATGTTAAGAAGACTAAATACATGCTTATAGGGAGCCAATTTAAGTTATCCCAAATAAATAGTGACTTCACAGTCAAAGTCAATAATACACCCATAGAAAGAGTAATTACCGGTAAACATAAATCCCTTGGAGTTCAAATTGATGAATCTTTGAACTGGCGCCCACACATTGATACCATTTCAAAGAAAATATCCGCTGGTATTGCTATTTTAAGGCGTGTAAGTCATTTTATACCATTTGATATTAGAGTGAATATGTACAATGCACTGGTAATGCCATATTTTAATTACTGTAGTGCCGTATGGGGTAACATCAATAAGGGACTAGCAGACAAACTTCAAAAGCTGCAGAATAGGGCTGCTAGAATTCTCACCTATTCTAACTATGATGTTCGCTCAAGTGTTTTGTTGGATGAGCTTGGCTGGGAAAGGCTAAAATATGTAAGACTTAAACAGTTGGCTGTGACAATGTATAAAATCCATAATAATCTTTCTCCAGCATATCTGAGGCGGATCTTTACCAACACCTCAAATGTACATTCACACAATCTCAGAAATTCTGAGATGAATTATTATGTCCCCAGACCCAGAACTGAGTCTGCAAAAGGGAGCCTACACTACAGAGGATCTGTTCTGTGGAACAAGATTCCCTCAGAGATTAGAAAACTGTCTAGTTTAAATGTTTTTAAAACTTCATTTGATGGGAAAGATTTTTTCTAATACACCTTGACTCATTTTAAGTCTTATCATTCATAATGTAAGTTTTTGTATTTTTAACATTATAGTTCCTTAGAGTATTTTAGTATAGTTTTAAACACGATTCGTAGGAAGACCATGTAAAGTGATATGATCTCGTGGATAAATAAAGATTGATGATGATGATGACTTGAGCTAACAATACCATTTTTAGTGCAACACTTCCAGTTACATAACCTGTAATAGCCCTTTACCCCCACCCCCCCCCCCCTCCACCACAAGAATGCCAATTGGCACATGTCATAACTTTGTCAATATTTCATAGATTTCTATGAATTTTTGCCACAAATTGTCTTGTGAAGTCTGCTCATTGAAGTCAAAATATTGACCCTCTCCTATCAAAGACATGGTTGACCACCCCCACAAGTTTTTAGTTCTTTTTGGGGGATGCAAATAGTGCAAAACTTGTTCCACATGAAGCTATGCAGTAAGAGCTGCTAAATAAGCTATAGTTTAGGGGTATACTTGCTATAGTAGAAGGTTGATACACTTTTTAATTAAGTCGTTCATTTTTGCATTTTAAAGCAATTTTTCTCAAAATGTCTACCTTCTCCATAGCTGCTGCTGTCAGTTCTTAAATAAGCTGATCAGTGGCTTTCAACTGGTATATTGTACACAGGCACATTGTCTATTTGAACAGTTTAGGAAAACTGCTGTTTGCCTTGGGGGGGGTGGTGGAGGGGGGGGGGGGGGGTAAAAGGCTAGAGGTGTCGAATGAGTCAAATGCCGTGCGTGGAAAAAATACTAAAGGCTGGTATTCACTAGCGCATAAACATAAGCCGAAATACGCAGAAGCAGTAAGATCTTGATAATTAGCACCTTTTATTAGGGAAATTTCGAACAAAAGGTGCTAATTATCAACAACTTACTGCTTCTGTGTATGTCGGCTTGTGCTTATGCGCTAGTGAAAACCAGCCTTTAACAGCTGATCAACCAACCCCTCATCAGCATAATCTGATCCTCTACTACAACACCCAGCTTCATTACACAGTTCACGGGTTACAAATGGGGTCTTTGAGCTTGTTTTTGAGTTGTATGCACTTAAAGTTAAAACTGAGGGTGGTTCTAACAGTTGTTCTGTTGCTGTGATAATCTGTCTCACAAAAATAGGTTTACCACGTCTTTACCAATGACTCGGTATATGAAGAAATGATTGATCATTGCAGTTGTCCACACAAGTTGTGAAATTTTGGCCAAAACTGCTCAAGTTATGTACATAACCGTGATGATCAATCCTGTCTTCATTTCACTGTCTGCAGTTCAGATATGACCTGTCACTTATTCACTTGGGTTCTTTGCCATCTAGCTGCCAATTAGCTTGATAGGTCAGTTTTGTAGTGAGTTTGAATTGTGTATTTTTTCAGGCTTAAACTTTGCAACTGCTCTAAGTGTTTATACAGCCAACAAGGTTTTTGTAGTGTTGATATCTCTATAATAAAATTATGTGTAAAAAGGTATTCAAAGAAAAAAATTGGATTCCAACATTTTAATGCCCCAAGATCTAGCTTTAAAGTTCCCACTTTGGCCACACCCAATAAAGTTGACCAAGAGTCAGTGCTGAAAAAAGTCGGGGGTTTCTGAACGGGTTGTGATGTCATGTGAGGATGTGCCGAATCCTGCTCATCCAGGTCACTGCTGTTTCAGGAGTGGTGAGGAGATTTCGTCAACAATAAATGAGGTGCAGTCATCAATAAACCAAAATAAAAACAAGGGTTGAAATGTTCCTAAAGTGCTGTCATTCATCACCAATCTTTCATTATGCCTTCTCAAACTCATTAATAATTCATCAAGCTAAAACAAAGAAAGTCACAACTGTGAAGGGTTGGATACCCGGCCTTAATTAGCATAGATTTTGACCATTTTACTTCTCAGTTTACCCCTTACTTTGTGTTTCGATTGAGAAGATATATCAAAAATTCGAGCCAGCGTTTCATCAGCTATCCAAACAGCTCAAATTTCGTCTAAAATACTCCGCTGCCTGTCATATTTTCAACTCTCTTTCGGTGTTTGGATATCCCGATGAAACACTGCCTCTCGTGTTTGATAATTATATTGCATCAACTTCATTGGGTGTGGCCAAAGTGGGAAATTAAAGCTTGACGTCATGGCAAAATAGCATTGGAATTATTTTTTGGTTTGAATACATTTTTAGATGTTATAGAGATACCAAAAGCACAAAGACCCCGTTGGCTGTATGGACACTAAGTTATGTGGATAGCTATACTGGTCAAATTGCTTCTTCATCTTTCTCTGCAGTTCAAATATATGATGTCATCGTAAGATCGTATGACAGAGTCGTAGTATTGATCCATTGAAGTATAAGTGATGGAAAGAGCTGAAAACTATTGCCAGCCATGTGCTTTTACAGGCCACATACCTGTGAGTTCCTTTGCAATAACCCGGTCAAAAATTTTTGTCTTGTAGGTAGGCCTCAGTTACTCAAAATAGATTACTATGCAGTAAATAAAATAGAGTCTGTCATCAAGAATGTCTACTTGTGAGGTAGTACTAGAGGTGTCTGTTAAGGAGAAGTTTTGTTAACACTTATCAACTGGAGAGTGATTCATATCATGGATAGTGCCATTCACCTTGATAAAACAGACCATATTATTTTGTATTCCTGGTATTGAACTGTAACTAGTTTGCAATGGAGGCTCGTGTATCAGAAATATTATTTTGTAGAGGATTAATCCCATTTGCAGTTACAAATATGGTCTATTAGGATCAGAGTGCTTAGCAAAGGTTTGAACTAGCACATACACAGACATGGTAGGTTCCTGTTATGTAATTCCCTGTAAGAAAATTTTTATGACAACTTATTGTGCTTGTGTCAACTGCTAATGCTTTAAGTGCACAAAGATGTCAAAGATCTTTTTCTTTAAGTAAGAATAATATCTGAAAACAAATGAAAAATACAACGTAGAACACCCACTTAGCCAAGAGTTACTGACTTGTGACATCTTAGTTAGCTTAAATAGACAGTCTCTAAGCATCCACACCTAAACAACTTTTCAGTTGTGAGAAACAACAGCATGAAATCTGTCAGAGTTCCAAGGTTCATATATCTTTGGGTGTATTTTAAATAATCATTCACAACTTCTCTCTGTCATCATTGTAAATCATTCTAAACTTCTTTTATATGTTGTAAGAAATTGTAAAATGTAGTACCAAAAAGGTTGACGATTTTCTTTATCTTCATTTAACATGCCTGCTTCACTTCTGGAGAAATAAAATGGTTGATCACTTGGGACATAAAGGTTAAATGGGTGCTTTGTAAGAGAACAGACGAATCCAGCTAAACTAAACCACAGTGCAAATTCAAGCTGCACCAGTGATTACGCCTAGCTGTGATGAATGTTCTCTTCAACAAATATGTAACATAAAAGTTTTTGAACCAAACAACCCTCTTTGGGAGGAGTATGGATATTTTCTGGAACACCGTAATTTTAATGTTAGAACTTTACTCTTTCTCATTTTGCTTTGATACAAGAATAATATATTTATTATTTGAGGGGGCTAGATTGCTGCAACATTTTTGCCCATTTTGTTGCCAACAAAATGGTCTTTAATATTATTTCACGAATCCACCAAATAAAAGATAGCAAACAAAGGAAAGTAAGAATGCGCAGGTGGCCAAAACTGGGGAAGATTAAAAGAGTTTTATTCAGCTGAGAAAGCTTTTTCTTTGGTAAATGTTCCTTTCCATACTACGAGACAAAGGAAAATGAAAATCAAACTGGATCAAAACATTTCAAACGAAAAATAAGAAAACACAAAAATATATTGAAATGGACCCAGTAAGAGAGAGGCAGCACAAATGAAGAAAACTGAAAATGAGTCGCAAAAAAACAAGGTTTATGTTACTAATAAAGAATCCTGTGTGTACTCTTTGCAACCTAGCCCCCAAGGAATTAATTTTGTGATAGTAAATAACAACATTATTTCCTTACAACAAGGCGATTATTTTTACATAACACTATTTGACAGACCAAATTTACAAATCATACATTGTTTTTACAACATCCAGTTTCCTTTGTAAAAATATATACAAAATTATATTTGGCCATATGCCATAAATTCATTTTGTTTCCTACTGGCTAAAGCTCTGTGGTGAATCGACTGCAAGCAGTCAGCAAGCAGTCTCTTTTTTGCTTGAGATTCCATGGCAAAGGACATAATCAAGTGATAGCGTGGACGTGACATATAAGCTGCAAGCACTACTTGCAGTTTGAAGCTTCGCATATCATGCCTGCACACATGACCGCTCAGTTGACTTGCGCTCTTCCCCACATTTGATCCTGGAATGCACAGACATTTCTTATCAAGTTCTTGTGAACTCCTTGGTGCTCCGTGGGTAAACAAATTACATTTACAAAATTACATTTTCCAGATTTTAGAGCAAAACAGAGACTGCTCACAGTCCATGTGGTGCATAGATCTTTTTTTTCTTGTATCAAACTAACACATGACACATTAAATAATTTGACGTCTTGTGAATTATAAATGTAGGTGCTTGCAAATGTCAGGTTAAGTTTGCTACCCTTACACCTCATAACAATTAAACTTTTCAAGGTAGCCCAAGCTCCTGACCCCATAAAATGAATGTATGTAGACAGTAACAATAGATGCAGGACAGTGTAGTCTCTCTCTTTCCATTGGGTGGAGAGCTGGGAAGCTAGAATGAC
>JAHPZR010002181.1:0-36130 GCA_019787425.1 Platygyra sinensis
AGTAATATTTCAAAAACAGTGCAAGGGTTTCATCAGGTTTCCAAACGCGAGAAACATTTGAAACCGCAAGGCTGCAGGCCGAGTGGTTTTATTGTTTTCGAGCGTTTGGAAACCTGATGAGACCCGAAGCACGAATTTTCGAAATTACTTCTCCAACAAAAAAAATTGTTTAAATTATCATTTGAATAAGGTTTCTCAATTCAACTACTATATTTGAGACGTGAATGTGCATGATCCTCAAAACAATGTGCATGATGTGCATGATCCTATCACCAAACTGCTGCGCTGTGACAATTTTTGAATATTCATCAGCTGATGTCACATTGTTACCTAGCTGTTTGTCAGTTCTGAGCGAACACATTGCTTCACAAAGCAAATGGCAGAGTGCAGATTTAGACCTCCTAAAACTACCTAAGAAGAGGAAAAGTGTGTGGCCAGCGCTATTCCGAGGTAACATGTGCATTTGGTCTGATAAATTTTCTAATGTCAGTGCCATTTTAGGTTGGAAATGTACAGCAAGGTTGAAAGTGAACCAAAAGACGAGGTCACCACCATTGAGCGAGAATTGAAATTTAGAAAAAGAATGGGCTTTCAGGCTGTTTTGGGTAGCTTAATAACTGTACCGTTACATTCAACGTTAGCAGCAACTAATTTCAGTTTAAAGTTTGTTTCGTAAATGGTGTGATTAAATAAAGTTGTTTATCGCCACATGTTTTTGTTGCTTTTTCAGTATGCAGATTAAGAAAATTTGCATCCATGTTTGAAATCGTTTCAAACACAGGTTTCTTTCACAGCCATGTTTTCAACTCGTTTTTCGTTGGGTTTCTAAACTCATCCACCTGACCAGAATAAGATGCTCTGGTTGGGTAAGAGCTGCATGAATAATTATTGAGTTTGAAAGATTATTCAAACTCAAAACTGAAACACAAAAGATATAAACAGAAACCTTCACCAAAAAGTTACAAAATTAAAATCAATATTCTTGCTCATCCTGGGTTAGCTTAACTGGGCTTTGAACAACCCAGCCCTACCCTGGGTACCAGAGGTTTTTCTCGCGCGGCGGATGGAAAGACATGACTAACACCGGAAAACGCGCAAGAAAAACCTCTGGCACCCAGGGTAACCCGGCCCAGGATAGCATATCCATGTTTGATTACACTCCCTGATGGTACATTGGTTAGAAAATAATTTGAAGCTTAACATTAACTTTAGGAAAGAAAGTTCAAAGCTCAAACACAGCAAGAGGCACAAGCACAGGGAAAAGAGGAAAAGAAGTAAGAAGAAAAGTAAAAATCAGGATTCTTCCTCAGAATCTGAGTAATATAACATCCAATGTCCAATTTTACTTGTGTTTGCACACTGCAACACAGCTATAAATATTATTTTACATTGGTCTGTCATAAATGTCTAGGGTCTGGTGAAAAGCGAAAATGCTAAGAGGGATTGGAGAAAGTTTGTGATTTAGAATAAGAGCAATATTACTTTTCCTCCAGGGGATTGTAGCAGCACAGTAACTTGCCTGGTAGACAAATGAGTTTGGAAAAGAGAACTTTTCTTAAATTTCTTAATTTCACTTCAAGCACTTATTAAGCCTGCCTCCTATGCAGACTTCCTTATTGGTTGTCATGCAATCTCCTGCTTGACAAGCCATAAATAGAATGTCTGTGTAGGATACTATTGTTAACAAAATTTTCCGGTCCACAAACTATCCCTGACTTTAGAAAGCTCACTGGATATCAGTTGGAGACTTTGTCCACTTTGTTTTGATGACGTTATACAAGTCATGTATGCAGTATCTTTGCCAAATTCCAAATGTTTCAAGAGGGAAGTTCACTTGGTTCATAACTGGCTGCTGCCAATGAAGAACCTATGCATCGCATCTTTCTGAATAATCTTGATGGTTGGCATTAACTTAACTTAAATCAATAAAAAAAATCAATAAAATACAAAATAAAAAAAAATTAATTTAATAGGGTTCTGTCACCATCGGTGAAGGAAAAGACCAGCCAGTGTTCTGCTTTACTTAAATGTAATACACATCATTTGATCAAAGGGCAAGTTAAGGCTGAAGAGTTCAAAAAAGAAATTTAGTTTTATCGATCCCATAAATCCCTTCCCTTGGTATTTTCGGAGTTAATTTTTCATGCATTGCCCTACTCGACAAACATGAGAGTGTGGAGATGCAAAACTTCTCTGAGTATTGAAAAATATTTCACTTGTCTAGTGATTGCAATGAAGGAGTGAAATATTCTTCAACATGAGAAGAAAAATTTTGTGTCTCTACACAGCCAGGTAATGTTCTATTCATTATATAAATGCCACAGAAATACCAAACCATTTCACTCTCGCTGCAAAATGTGAAATTTATTATGTCACCATAGCAAGAATGATCATTAATTTTCATGTTTGAAGATAATATGTTTTCACATGTCACAGTCTCACCTGGTATAAGAACTACATGTGCATTGTATTATCTATTGCTCTCAAGTCCTATTGTACCTGTTATCCAAACTGTATAACAGTATTTTACTACAAGGAATGAAACACATTACATGTAAGTGATTATTATCAGTTTAATAATCTGCAATTTTGTAAGTTATAATAAGTTTTTTTCAGCTAAAGTACAGTCCAGAAAGAACTTAATTGTACTTGGTAACATTCAAAATAATATTCTCAACTACACTCGGCTGATTTTATGTAAGAAAATATCTTTGACTCTTGTAAATTCTTGCAGACATTATTGTTTGGAAACAATGAACGAGACTCTGGCATGAAAAAGTGATCATTTAAATATTAACCTTACAAAGTCTTCCGTGGGTATAACATTGGTTGAAGTATAATTTATCTAACACACTTATCAACCAATGTACACCAAACTATTCCTTTGTAAAGCTTAAATAACAAACTTGTTATCTACAAAAATGTGTCCCCTTATTAGTTATTTTGTGTTCTACGCTGTACATTGTGGCTAGGTTTAAGGTGGCCGAACACAGTTTAAGTGCCTATGCCTAATTCACCATAACTTTTAAACTATTTATGCTTTGGCGCCCATTTTTTGCAAGAGTCAAGGTCAACCACAGAAATATTTATTCTCGTATTTTGACTAGGGTATGTGCTGTTGCCATGGCAATGGGGCTTGTTAAAAACAAGGCTTAAATAATGGTTTTTGTTTATTTAAAAAAACCAGTAGTTAGATTGTTTTCATATTTTGCACACTAAGAATTGACATTAAATACCAAGTCTGTTGACACGGTTCTAATAAAATTTTGACATAGGCGATTTTCGTAATTTGCCGTTAATCGTTTTCGGTATTATTAAAAATTCCCTATGTCAAAATTCAAATTTTTTTGATAGATCATTCACGTGGTCTCTGATCTATTTTTCTGCCAAATTTCTTGAAATTCTAACAACTGGATCGTTAGAAATCAGCATGTTTCTGCTAAATCAATCGGTCTCAATTTTTCGAGCAACTGCGCATGCGTTGCATTTAACTGGGTTCTTTGGCAACAAACAAAAGCTGAAAATTGCTGGGTTCTTTGCATCGTTACCTTTTCTAACATATCTCTGTAATAAAAGACTAAAGCCATCAATACACTGCGTTCAATTATAGAGAAAAACAATACAGATAGTGTGGGTGTTGAGTAAATAAAATGATCGCTCTACTGACAGCATGTTTGTTCTTTGAAATCCTTGTGCACGTGCTAAATATTGCATCAGCAAAAGCACGCGCTAAAACTGTGTTCGGCCACCTTAATTCAGTCTATGACTCAGGCTGTGCCCTTGTCAAGTATCATGTGATAGAAAACTTAAGGTTGTAATCTTATTGTTGAATAAAGAGTCACTATATTTACATTGAAAATAAGGAAGAAAATATTTTGTTAATAATAAAATTAGAGTGTATCATAATGACTGTCTGATTTTCACTTTTCCACAAATGCACACAAAAATAATACTATGTTAAAACTTCAAGGGAAGACTTCTTGGAAAAATCCACATGCTAGAGATTAATTGAACTGCAGCACAGATTTTGCATTTCTTTGCTAAAATCTTAAAATGGATTGTGAGTCCCAAGAATCCACTCGCCAAGTAGATTTCATAGTTCAATTTAGTAATATAATAACCTAAACCCTCTTTTAATGAAATTTTTGAGTGACTCTGTGTAAAATTAAGGTGTTCAGTTCAGTTTCAGAATCTTCGAGAACAAGATCAGATCTCGGATTAGCCTGGCACAAAAATTACTAATTATAATATGTTTGTCACTTGAGGTGATCTCTAACATTGTTCCAACTTTGTACATAATGCACACTTGACCATACTTGACTAAGGATTTTTATGTAAGGAATACAGCCAACTTGTTGTATTCACACCTCCAGTTCCTGATCAAACTTTCCTTTAAGTTACATGCTCAACTAACAATACATGTATGTCAGCAATCATTGGTGATATTGGTTGAATAATGTACTAGATTTTTCAAACAATCGAATATTCCTATGCATTTGTAACTTCCAGTTATGGTATAAAATGTTATCTCAAGTCCATAAGCATTGAAGCAGGGTTCTCCAGGTATGATTTCCACAGATTAGAGAATCTAGCCATTGTTGCACCTTCTATGACTCTATGATCAGCTGACCAGCTCACGTTGACAATGTATGCTTTGTATACATTGTCATTCTCATCAAACTTTGGCACTTCCTGTATGAGAAATGATAAAACATGTAAGTGTAGAATATATTTTGTTCTAAGACATTTCTGCTAACTTTGCTCATTATATTTACAAAGCAAGCACAAACACTAGTGGAGCCAAGCAGTAAAAAAAGTTCCAGTTTTATTATCAATCCATGGATAGTGTGAGCAATTCAAAGTATACTAGATGAAATTTGTTGTACCATGCAATAGACAGATTCAGCTAATGTGTGTACATCCTTGTTACCCCCAATTCAGATCATGTGATGATTCATTTGGGAGGATACAATAATTATTGTGCAAGTTGTCATGCACAACTAAGTGCATGAGTATGTGCAAACAGAACAAAATTGTAGTCTCCCAAATAATTCATTGCATAATCTGAATGCAACAAGGATGTAAACACATTAGCTAGCGCTGAATTCCTCTAATTGTGATGTGCTTTAGCAGTAACTTTGGGATGAAAATATCAGGCTTAATCTGGTCTGGAACATTGAAATTTGCCGTAAACTGGTACTTCTTACATTGTGTCTGACTGTATGCAGTTAACATGACACAAACCTGTATTCTACCAATTGCACCGATAGCAACTTCAGGAGGCATTATCACTGGTTTGGCATATGTTCCTCCAATCTACAATTAACAATCACCTTATCATTAGTAATGTAAAATGTCAATCTGTGTACAAAGAAAACAATACACAATATATTAGCTTGAATTTTTAATGATCAAGGCACGAGGTCTGAACTGTACTGTCTAGTCATAAACCTGTACAAAAACATTAATGGTTCTGGAAAAATAATAATGTTATTAATCTAACTGCTAATTGGTGGTACTGATGCCACACAGCACAATCTTTGAATTGCACATGGACATTCTAATACGTACAAGTACATGGATAATTGGTCATATTAATGGGGTGGTCGTATTAAATTAGTTCTTCATACATTGAAAGTTCGCCTGTCACACCGATTGCAGAGCGGTGTTCCCCCTTTTACGCCATATAAAGCGTGTTTATTGCTTGTGATGGTTGGGGTATTTATAGTATTACTTGCTAGGAACTGCAACATAATAAGAAAATGACTGAGCTTTGCCTTGGGTCAGAATAAAGTGGTCTTATGAACAGAGTAGTTGTATGGCGGGGTTCCACTGTATATCTGTTGGTTGGTTTATGGAGATGTACTGGCCTATGGTAACTGTGTTTGCCTCTGGATTGAGCAATCTGGGTTTTGAGCCCTTGTATAGAAACATCATGTTCTGTTCTTGTGCAAGACATTTTACTCTTATAGTGCTGCTCTGCATCCAAATGCATAGATGGGTACTATTGAATTTAATGCTGGGGATTATACCAACCATTAAATTTAATAACCCTGCAATGGACTAGCATCCACCCTCCCTCCCGTTTTTCCTCGGGGGGGTGGGTATGGCTACACATAAGCTACCTTTCCAGGGGGAGTAGAAGTACTCCTAGTCAATTAATGCTACAGAAACTGGAGTTAAACATCTGCCTGATGGGCCACATGGATATTTTACACACTTTATTTGCCGTAACAACATGTGAAATGCAACTTACAGATCCAATATTGGACAAAGTAAATGTCCCTCCTGTCAGATCATCATGCATTAATTTACCAGCAAGTCCTTGCTGATGAAGTCTGTTAAGATCCACAGCAATATCAAATATTGACTTGTTTTGCACATTTTTGACATTTGGTACTAATAAACCTTGTTGTGTATCCATGGCAACACCAATGTTGTGAGAGCCCTGTAAAAACAATATAATTATCAGTGAGTTACTCCAATCTTACATATACTGCAGCTAATATATGCTTCCAATTTGTTGTATTGGGGTTAATTGATGAAGATAGCTAGTAAGGATATGACAACAACACTAGCAAGCTCTGTGTAACTGCTAAGCTTCGAAAGTCAGTATCATCATCGACATTGAAGTATGCAGTCAAAATGCCATGACCTACATATAAGAGACAACATTGTGAGGCAAATCACTTCATTTTGATCATGTATATGTTGTGGTTTGAATTTATTTTTGGTTTAAGTTTTGTTAAACCAGTTTACATTTTTCAAACTGGTTCATATTTTTCAAACTGGGTTGAAATATTTAAACCAGTTTCATTTTCAATTTTGAGCAGAATGTGAGCATATGTCTTAGTAATTTGGGTTAAGCACTCAAGTTAGTGATTAGGCCTAAGCACTTATTTGGAATTTTGTTAGCTTCTTAGTAATTAAGACAAAGTTCGTGTATGAATAAATTAAAATTTATATGTATTTATGAATAAATTAAAATTTATATGAGAGGGGCTTCGGGTGAACTGATAATTAAAATGGGTATGAGAGCCCTAGCATCCATTGCTTTCATGGTCAAGTGGTAATGACAGTGGGAAGCAGATCCAGAGGTTGGCGGTTCAAATCCCAGTGAGTACGAGAAACTGCTGCTGTTAATTAGTATTCATGCTTAATGGGGATTTGGGGGAAGGGGTAGAGTAGCTGGGGGATAGAATAAATCAGGAGGAACTCAGCATGAATAGGAGAGAATAGGATAGAGGAATGTAAAGAGATATTTTCCCTTTTTTTAGATAGTTGACAAAAAATAAATGAACTGGCTTGAAAAATTCAACCCAGTTTGAAAAATTAAACTGGTTTAAAAAAAATTAAACCAAAAAAAACACACAACATATACCTAGTACCCTAGTTTATTTTTGTCATTTGTGACTCCCAAGCTAACTAATCTTTCTTTAGCTTGTAAGAGGCAACCTACAATTTTTAATTTCCATACATGCCACTAGTGTTCAAAGATCAGAGTAGTTTTTGCTGACTTTTTTTAACCTGCCCTTCCTCCAAATCTGTGCCACCTATAGAAAAACAACACTGTAATCTAATAGTAATTAGTAGAATTCTACTAGTACACTAATGCAAATGCTGTAATCTGATTGGCTGAGCCATTGCACACTATCAGCCATTAGTGTGCACTGGCTGGAACTAGTCTACAAAATGGCAATGTTTTATCATTTTGCCAAAGTTTTGGAGGAAAATTTTGATGAAAATGGATAATTAAATTCCTGAGAAGACTCAACGAAGGACATTTATGGTTTCTTAACTTTAAAAAAGTTAAAACTATTGAAAAAAATGATGCACGCCTGTATACAACTTAAATTCTAAATGCCAATGCAATCTGAGCGATATTTTTAAGGCACAAAGTTTAATAATATGTTGAGAAATAATTGGAAACTGTTATTTAAAGTAAATTTTAGTAAGAATTCTACTAAAACAATTAGATTACTCGCTCTTGATTTCTTTGAGGTGATAGTTGATTTGGCTTTTGGCCTAATCAACTATCACCTCATAGAAATCTCGAGCTCATAATCTAATTGTTAAAAAGATATTCATATGACAAAATGCATTTTTCCTTTGACTAGTTACCTTAAAAGTGATATTCTTACACTCTTGGTCAACTGAACTATTTAATATTGGAAAATGTAACAGAGCCATTGACACTGCCTTGATGAACATTGGCATGAAAGATAGCTTCACCCCTCTGGATAAAAATGATTCTTTACTGTGATTTCTCAGCCTATGCAGAAAAAAAAATGGTTTAATTCTGTTATTCAAAGTAAATAACTTTCATTGTGAAAGTAATTAGGCTGTGTACAACCAGTTGTCTACTAGCAGATGTTTATCTCATTGATAACTATTACAGAGGTGAACAGAATTGAGATTTTACTATGCAAACAGACTGCACGTTGTAAATGGCTTCAAAACTGAACACAAGAAATGAGCAAAGGAAAGATAACTGGCGAAAACTAAATCATATCAGTAATAACAAAGGCAAAAAATTACTTATTTGCCTGGACTTGTTCTGAATAAGACAAGACAAGATGATACTGATCAATATGGTATCCACTGCCAAAAACATATTTTGGTATGGCCCAAACAGTAAAAAATCCCAAAGTGTCGTATTCCATACCTAACAAGCTCATTTAGAATTATTTCATCCTTATAGCCAAAATGAGGAACTGCCAGTGATGCTGTCATAGCTTTAACCATAGCTTTCCTGATTCCTTTGATCGATTCTGTTCTGTCCTCAAGCATCACCTCTGGTCTTCTGATTGGGATGGGTGGGACAGTAGGGGTTGCTGCTGGTGCTTCTACTTTGGGGGGAGGGGCTGTGAAGGCATTGAAAAGATATTTAGCAACAATGTACTATAAAATGGAAAAAATGGAATTTATTCAAGTTGCTCTTTGTTGACTTGGAAAACAAAGTTGATAATAAAATGTACCTGAGGTAGTTTTGGTTTTCATTTCTTCAAGGTAATGCATGATGTCTTCTTTAAGGATTCTTCCTTCTTTTCCAGTTCCAGGGACATCAGCCAGTGCAATCTGACACAGAAAAGATGAAAACTTACTGTGTCAACACACTTTATACAACTTTCATGATATAACATGCACTCTAATAGCCCTTTTCACAGTTAATTTTTCTCATTTGCATTACAATGTCATCCAACGTGGATGCGAGGCATTTTCGGGCTAAAACTACAAAATAGCCTGAATTTGCCTCGCATGCATGCTAGATTTTATTGTAATGCAAATGAGAAAAGTAAACCGTGAAAAGGGCTATTGCTTGGCTACAGTTACTGTAGTCATTATGCATGAGGCTATGGCCATGGTTATGAATAACATTGGATTTTGTTCACATGTAAGTTTTTTATTAAAAGAGAGACAATTGGGGAATGTTTTTTTGGTGGTTATACATAAACATTTTTGCTAACAGCTCTTAGAGAAACTTCAAAATTTCCCAGTATGTGCTATATTTAACAAGTAAAAAAGCCTAAGCTGTGTATTACACTGTGATAAAACACAATGGTCATTAGAGAACACGAGAAAAATGTAGAAAACACGAGCCGCAGGCGAGTGATTTCTACATTTCTCGAGTGTTCTCAGAGCGTTTTATCACAGTGTATTACATGGCTTAGACTTCTTCATTTGCTTTAAAATATAGATTTTACACATGCAAAACAATAAAACATGGGTTTTGACCAATCAGAGCATGCGCAGGGTCCTATCAAGTATAATTTAATTTCTTGTATGGTAGCCTCGTAACACTAAAAACTGCCAATGAAGTAGAAAACATCTGTGAATGTTTCTCCGTACATTATGCTCCATTGCAATCTTGCGCACTGCTGGTGCTGCTAACACTTTGCCACCACTGCTAGGAACCTTTTCTGTGGTCTGCTGGGGAAGGGATGGTGAAGCTGTTGGTTGAGGGGTTGATGACTGAGGGGAGGGTGGTGGGGGTGGAAGTGGTTCTTCAGTAGCGTGTGTTGGTTTGGGCTTCTGCTGTGCAGCCATGACATCTTCAGCAGGGCTTGGTCCTACATCAACATCTAAGAAACACAATATCAATTAAATTGTGCAAGTAAACACAAACTAAAAATCAACCATGTTTGTTAATAAGGGCATACTTAACATTCTTAAAGCAGATGAACATGTGGTCCCCGCGTTCTGGATCAAATTGGTGTTTAGAACTATTGGTTTTTCAGAAGAACTAAAATATCAAAATCTCAAAGGAAAATCTTTGAGCAAAAGCTGCCCAACAACAAATTCAGCCCAAATATACAGCGAGACATAGCTCAAACCCTGGCTAAATTTGCAAAGTCTTT
Source organism: Platygyra sinensis (assembly GCA_019787425.1). Taxonomy (NCBI): domain Eukaryota; kingdom Metazoa; phylum Cnidaria; class Anthozoa; order Scleractinia; family Merulinidae; genus Platygyra; species Platygyra sinensis. The sequence goes on from JAHPZR010002181.1 coordinate 10,359, forward strand.
GCATTAAAGGGTTGGTGTTCCATTCTCTATGCCATCATTACTCTCCTTACCAAATTTCACCCTTTAGTTTTAGTGCCAGATTTCTAGCAGAATGATAAAAAGAATAAGTACAAGGGATAAACTTACTGGCCTCAGCATGAGCAACTATTTCTATGTCCACCAGAGGCAGGCCAACTTTGGCAATGTCATCCACTTCATAATACAGTTTTCTAATTGTACCATCAAACCTGCTTGTTATTGTCACTGATGCCTGATATAGACAAACAAAATGAGTGAATTCTTGATGGGAAGACTTGAAATTAAAATTATTATACATACAGTAATGCTGATAAAAAAAACATAAATGGCAAATTAATTCATTTTCCTGTTATAATGTAGATCTGACCTTGTCACTCTGTACTTCACAGATGCTGTCAAACTGATTCACATGATCACCTGGCTTCACAAACCTAACAAGAGAACGTCATATAAATATTATCCTTGTTAGCTGGACATCACTACTGAGACCAAAATAATAGTATTTAAAAGTGATAACAGAAGCCAAGGCCCTTATTTAACTTCACTGCTGAAATATCTAATAATTATATTTGTCCAAGGAGCTTAATTAATTAAAGAAACATATTCCTACCATTCTTTAATGGTAACTTCAGCAATTCCTTCCCCAATGTCAGACAATTTAAAAGGCAGGACTTCTGAATTCATACCTTTTAATCAGAACTCATCATCAATAGATCAGTAATAACATATATTTTTTAGATTACCCAATTTTTTGAGGCCATTTTAGGGAAAACTCTTCAATAAATAATACACAATTCATTTAAAGAGGCTACACTTCTAGCAGCTCTTTATTTTCCCGTTTGCTTCACACCCCCGACACACCCCCAAAACACCTTCACCGGAAGTTCATCTAAATACTTAGACATAAACATGTCATCTAAAGTAGTCGCTCAAGGTAAATACACTTATAATACAGGTAAGCAAATTGGGTAAGTAACTCAATAACTTCGGCCGATTTTTTGTTAATCCGATGAACCCAGACAACGCTTGCGCGCGTGCCGATCGACCGCATGTGTTACCTGGTGTAGTTCGCAGAAATCGCAAGTTCTGTTTTTGTTTTACAAATTCCTGTAAATTAAGAAAACGAGAAGAAGATCAATCTTGCTGATAATTTAATTAGGAAGGAAAAATATCGATGAGTTTAAAGTTATGTTTCACGATTATCAACCAACCAACCTTTTTTAAATTTGCATCCTTCATCGCCATACACGAACATACTGCACGTTTTCTTGTGACGACTGGTCGGTTCTGTCAAAAGAAAATTTTTATTATACAAAGAATCATTTTAGTGGTACACTTTCATACGAAAAGTCGTTTCACCTGTTGGCAAAGAAGGCGAAGATTTCTCTTAAAAGCCAAATTTCGTAACATGTAAAACCGGGACGCCATCTTGAAATCTATCCACGTGGAATCACTTATACGGCTGCGTCTTGGAGCAAAACCGCTGGACGGCGGACAATAAGGTAAAAGAATGCGATGATCATTTTAAGTTTATTAACTCGGAAAATCTTTGTAACACAGCACCTTTTAAAAGCAAGATCACGTCCTTCCAAGTGGAGTATCCACACCCCCACTCCCCTCGCCCACCTCTCTCGATCCTCTCCCCCGCCACGCCCTAGGAATTTTAATAAGTCACTGGATTTAATCTAATTGAATTCATTTGTTAAAAATACTTTTACAGAGAGTTTTATCGCAGTGACATGCGGTTTTAAACTGTGACATGATTTTCCCCGGGTTTTTCAGTTCGAATGGACTCTGAGCAACCGGCACACTCTATGACTGTTACACCCCCAAGCAAATCAACCCAATCAAAACCCCGCTGTCTTATTTTGAAGCCTGTAGACGACCTCTAGACACTGTAGTAGACACAAAACAGCCAAACAGGTTTGCCAAACAACTAACAAGTTTGGCAAAAATGAGCAACATATACATTCAAGAACCTCCAACAAATGGAAAGGTATGATATTATTATACAAATTATTTGAAAGTAAAAAAAGAGTCTTAGTTCCAAGGGCTGCTTTTCTTCAAGAACACACTTGGATCCAAACACGGCCGACACGGGCTAAACTGAGACCATTAGAAAGTTAGACTATTATTAGGTCTTTTACTGATCATCTAAACATCATTACATATCATCATTTCAAAGTAATTATTTCTTTTCAAAGTTTTCAACAACGTTTTTTATGAGCTTCGCTGGTTTGTGAACAGCTGATACAGTCATACTCAATGGCATGCTCAAGATCTTGATTCTCCTTACTGACTGCTTCACAATCCCTTACTGTAGGTTTAGAGAACTTGGTGGTACACCAAAAGAATAAATAGAAATTTAGTGTAGGGTCAAACTATGGCGACTAATAAAAGCTGATGTGGACATACTATAGCTAATAGATATACGTAATCAATAAGGGGAATAAATTTCATGCCCCACAAAGAAGGGATTTGTTACTTGTTCACATATCAAGCACTTCCTCCCTCCCCTGTGTTTACAGGAATAACTGGATTTTTGTTACTTTATTTTTTTATCGGTATTTACCACAGGTACTCCTTATCACAACATGTGGAGAAATTGATATTGAGTTATGGTCAAAAGAAGCTCCTAAAGCCTGCAGGAATTTCATTCAGCTTTGTTTAGAGGGATATTATGATGGCACAATTTTCCACAGAATTGTCAAAGGTAGTTATTATAAGTTGTTGTAATAGTATTACACAACTTTGATTTGGGAGCTAATGATTCTCTACGTAAACACAATGGATAATCAGCTCAGCTCAACATCAGAAAGACAGGGGGCAAGTAAATAATGAAAAATGCAGATTTAGAGCAAAAATATCTTCCCTGCTCCCCAATGTAGCTATTAGACATATCATTCACTGCCAAACGGACCTCATCATATGTTTGCACCTGAAGGATATTCCATTAGATCACACTCAGAGACGTTGTTAGGGTTACCTGGGTCCAAGAGGTTTCTTTTCTTTTACATGTTCTTCATTACTTCTCACAACTTTTTTCACATCTCTTACTGTATTTGATTGACAATCAAAACAGACAAGAGAACACTTTTTGAACCAGGATACTGAATGGTACTCTCTAATTGCCATATTGGACACATTGCCTCCTTATAATAGGGGACTTACGATTCAAGTATGAGTATGAAGTTGAGTAGGAGTGCAAATTAACCTTTCAATTCTAGTTTTCGAGCTTTATATTGTCATGTCACATTCCATCTCATCCCATGAGTGACCCTCTGTACCTAAAACTAACAAGAAGAGCCAGGACTCTGGAAATATCCCTTTAATTTTGAAATCTCAATAATCCTGCTCGCACTCAATCTTGTTCTATCAACTAGTCCAATCTTAATTACCGGCTAACATTTACAAATTAAAATCCATTTAGCCATGATGCATGATCCATGAAAACCACAACCAGTGTTATACAGTGTAGGCTCAATTTTCACTGTTCTCTCATGTCTGGTCTAGTTCGGTTCAGGCTTTACCCTCAAATTAGCTCTTTTTAAAAAATAAATTTTTCCTAGCTTCGCCAGAGACTGATGTCGCTATTCTTATGAAAAGTAATATTTCTCTTTTGCCTGACTGTTTTGTCTCTTGAGCTCGATGTTTAGGTTTATCCGACTCTTTGTTGACTTTGTTATCTGACGTTCCAGAACCCAAAGATTCAAATTTTCCCGACCCTGTTGGCTGAAAAAGGAACACATCTTGGCCATTAAAAACTTTTCTAGCATTTCTCATTGCGAATTTTGAAACTTTAAATCTTAATTGTCTCTGATGTTCTCTCATATGCCATTTATCAATTCCACATCATCTGCTATCACAAACCACAATCTGAACTGATGAGATAATATATGCTTGACAAAATCTGGGGCAGTTATCTGTTAGTGGCTTCTTTACACAATAATACCACTTTTTAGTTCAGGATTATCTAGAGCTGATTGGTATATTTATTAGCTGGACCTCACCATATATTCTTTGATCTGTTTGTCAGGTTTTTGTATTCAGGGAGGTGACCCTACTGGAACAGGAATGGGTAAGTTTACAACCTGTGACCATGAGTCTGTTTTTTAATCAGATTGGTTCGCCTTCACTTATCTACTTTGTACCAAGTGGCACATAAGGCCTCTACACTCTGCTGCCAACTAGCTCTGTCTTCCAGTGCTGCAATGCACATCTCGCTCAAAATCCTTCACCTAGGTCTTTCCTCTCTTCCTCTGCTATCCACTTCCATGTTGTCTCAAGCTTACCCCATCTTCAGTACCCTTCTGGCATCAATTTTAATGTTTGCCCAGGTGTAGTTGTACCCTCCCTTTGGAGGGAGAGTACAGCTACTCCTTCTCCATGGGGAGAGGGTACGGCTATCCCTTCTCCTGGGGAGGTTACAACGCTAGCACTACACATAGGCTTTGTTAATGTGGTACTGTAAGTCATTGTTTGGTTCTTTCCTCATTCTTATATTGAACTCTTCTATCTGAGATGAAAACTGCAATAATTTACTATGTGATATAGATGATACCTTTGTATACACCTTTGTCGTACTCAGTAGTACTTAAATTCCCTAATCCAACAAGTTGTCTTTCAAAAATTCAAGTTGACTTCATATAATTTAATGCAATTAGTTTCTTTATTTGAATATGGTAATTTGTTTCGATTTATTATAATCACATTTGAACTACACTTTCTCAGACTCTCGAGAAAAGCAAAAAGTAGTTCAAGATATTGGGCATTTGAGATAGCCAATAGTAAGTGAGTTAAAGAGTGTATCCAATGGAAAATGATTTGAATTGGAGATGTCAGGGAGGGAGGTGGGCTTCAAGGTTGCGATAACCAAGTTTGAGACAGCAAGGCTCTACTGTTAGTAGTACTGTAGTAATTTTACTAAAAATGTTTTCCCTTCCTGAATCAGGTGGAGAATCCATTTATGGACAGCCATTCAAGGTAATTTCGTAAGTGTTTGAAAGTGTTAGTGGCATTGTCAATCTGTATTATTTTTTCTTATCAGAATCCACAGTATCTTTTCTTTCTAGAAAACAGTTAGGGGTATAATCCCTGATATTAATACCGTTAGACAATTAGTATAATAACCCAAATTCAACATCCAGTCAAAAATTGTGGATCATATGTCGAAATTCCTGGATTGGTGTAAACCTTATCAACTAAATTCATTTGGTAATCTCAATAAAATTTTTGGCCATCCACAGGCATCCCAAGCTCACGTTTAGAGAAAGCAAAGATATTATTATCTATTTATTCATATAAGCGTCACAGCTGTGCGAGTTGGAACGTGACCTTTCATCTAATGCGGTGTTATGTTACACGAGAACCGTTGAGAATTTGAGCGCTTTATAAGACGTTGTATGGGGAATAAAATATCGTTGATTTACAATGCTAAATACTTTAAAATATCCACATTTTTTAAGTAGATGATTAAAACAATCTTACCTTGTGTGTGTCAGTTGTGCATTTTCATTATTTTCACTGTTTGTGGGTTTTATGCCATCACTGTTCTTCCCCTCAAGAAGAAGAAGTCAAGGCACCACACTCAGGTTTCAACTGTTGTCAACTCGGAGGCGGTTTGCGTCCAGAAAATCCGTCCAATGGGAAATTTTTTCGCCCACAGTTAAGGCTCTATGATCCTTGCACCCGCACAAATTTCTCCTCCTCGAAAATCCTTGTGCATTACACTGAAAATGAGCATTTTCCACCGCCGATTCCACGATCTCTTCTTTATAGGGCACCTTGTGATGTTGTGGTCGGACACGGAAATTTGATGGGGATGAGGTAAGTGATGTACATTAATTGACTGTACCACCCCAGGCAGTGTGATATTTGACTTTGGGTCCAAGCCTATTCCGCAGCCGTGTCTGACCACAATATCACAAAGTGCTGTATAAAGAAGAGATCATGGAATCAGCAGTGGAAAATGCTCATTTTCAGTGTAATGTGTGAGGATTTTCCGTGCAGGAGACATTTGTGCGGATGCAAGGATCATAGAGCCCTAACTGTGGGCGAAAATTTTTTCCATCGGACGGATTTTCTGGACGCAAACCGCCTCCAAGTTGACAACGGTCGAAACCCGAGTGTGCTGCCTTGACTCCGTCTTATGAAGGGAAGAACAGTGATGGCATAAAACGCCCAAAACAGCGAAAATAATGAAAAAGCACAACGGACACACATGAGGTAAGATTGTTTTAATCATCTTACTTAAAAAACGTTGATATTTAAAGTATTTAGCGTTGTAAATCAAGGATATTTTATTCCCCATACAACGTCTTATAGAGCGCTCAAATTCTCAACGGTTCTCATGTAACATAACACCGCGTAAGATGAAAGGTCACGTTCCAACTCGCACAGCTGTGACACTTGCATGACTTATATGAATAAATAGAATGATAATAATGTCTTCGCTTTCTCTAAACATGAGCTAGGGACGCCTGTGGGCCATGTGCATCTATTGATCCTTAATCATATCTCTCCCCTTCCCCATCCACATTAACCAGTTATAGATTAGTAATTCATTATCCTGGGTGAAAAGTACTTTAATAATATTGTAATTTAACTTTGTGTACTGCTCCATAACTTTTAATAGTATTGCTTCTATTGCTATGGTGAGCTAGTACTGGGACTTGTCAGATTGAAGTAATAAAGGTTTATCTTTTCACAGGATGAATTTCACCAAAGGCTTCGATTTGTGCGAAGAGGACTGGTTGCAATGGCCAATGCTGGTCCTAATGATAATCAAAGTCAGTTCTTTTTCACTCTTGGAACCACAGTGGAATTGAATGGCAAGCACACTATTTTTGGCAAGGTGCAACAGTGTTGCAAGATGTTTAGTCTGTTTGACCTTCAGAACAATTTGATTGATATATAAAGTAGATAACTATAATGCCAATGCCACAGTTTTGGTAGGATGAGTATTAAGAACAACAGGGCTCGAAGTTAACTTTTCAGTCCACTTGCAAAGTTTGGCTAGTGATATTTTTTCTACTAGCAACTTGGTGAGACCACCAGCAAATTCTTTCCAAATGTTTGGGAGACATGCATGATTCTAACTTGCATATGTTTGCTAGTGGATATTTTTCTCACTCGCAGCTTATCAAAATCACTGTTCATAGAGTTATTACCAACTCGGCAATCATTTGCTCAATGTCAACAGTGAAGTATATTTTTGAAGATAATAGAACAGTCTGAGAAATGGTTTTTATGATATATCTTGAATTACTAGGTTGCGGGAGATACAATCTATAACATGCTTAAGATGGAGGAATGTGAAGTTGACAGAGATGACAGACCTCTTTTTCCACCTAAAATAAAAAGAACAGAGGTGTGATGAAAATATTTCTTGATTTAGATTGATACCAGTAGAGTTGTCATTCACAAGTGGTTAGATTATTAAAACAACTGGAAATAATCTGCTCTATTATGCCGATATGATTTTAGTACATTTGGATCTATTCGTATGGATACTGAGCACCATAATCATGTTCTCTTGTTTCTAGAGAAAACACAATTTATGGGTTGTTCTCAATATCTGTAGTACAGACACTCAGCTTTGCACTATTGGTTTCTTAGTGATGAATTTATACTCTTCGTACTATTTTCATGTCAGTTTTACACCATTGTTTTTTTTTTCAGGTGTTACATAATCCCTTTGATGACATTGTTCCGAGGCAGAAAAAGGAGGAGATGAAACCAAAACCTGAAGAGCAGAAAAAGAAAAAAGTCAAAGGAACAAAGTGAGTAGTTTTTTGAATTCAGACAAGCTGCTCTCACATTTTGCTAGCCCAGGGGAAGTCTTAGTTTTCTTTCTTTTTTTTTTTTGTAGTTGACAGACCACTTGCCTGGGCCCATCAGGCAAGTGAGAATTAAAACTTATTTTTCTTGCAGAAAAATCTACCTGTCCTTGACAACCAAACGACACTTTTTCTTGAACTCTGCTGTCTTGTTTGAACAGCATTGATTAATACTTTTCTGGATAGTGTTCTTTGAGTAAAAATAAATTAGCATTAAACATATGATATTTTTTTTACAATGTGTTACACTAGTGTTTGAGTTTCTGTATCTACTATAATATTATTATTAACCAAGAGTGAGGTCTTTATCAGAAAATCTCAGACTGAGACCTTGCCATATTAACCAAGCTGTTGGAATGAAAAACGTGACAATAGTGTCAGGCAAAACATGATGTCATAGAAACTAGTTTCAACCAGTCTAGTGAGCACGAGACAAGCTGTATAGAGTGGAGAGAAATTGGTGAATGTATTAAATACGAGTGTGATGTGAATCAGCTGGTGAATAAACACGTTTAAAAGTTAGCCAGTGTCAAGGAATCATTACAACAAAGCACTAGCAAGATCAATGCAGCAAGACCAAGGTTTGAGATTTTCCCATAAAGACTGAACACTAATAAGTTGTTGATTATATGGCATTTTGCTTTGTTTTTGCAAGCGTGCAATCGGCCGTTGGTATTACAGGAGAATTTTGCCCTTCACTTAGCCCATCAGAACGCGTGTTAATTATCGGCTACAAAAACTAGCCATGTAGTACTCAAGGTGCTATAAAGCTAGTAAGAATGTTTAAAATAAATATAAGCGATATAAAAATAGAATGACGTTTTGATGACTCCATGTCATCATTATCAAGTTCAAATTACATGTGATTGTATATATAGTAGTAGTAGAAGTGTGAGAATAAGTAGGGAATTGAAAAGGGTATTTAAGTATTCAATTGTTATGTAAAAAGTTTGGCGCGAACAGAATCCAATTGCATGTTAAGTTTTGGTTTTACGTTCCTGTAGTCGGCTGAGTGTCAACCTACTCGTGTATCGATCAACACTCCATGGCGTGTCTACAAAAATTAGTTGACTCCCAATTGACTGTTGACTGAGGTGTTGATCAAGTGTCAATCAAGTATCGATGAAGGGTATCGTTCAACACTGGACCATGGCTCCCTATAGTAGACATGATCCTACAATATAATAACAGTCCTGTCTCACCAACTATTGTTTTGTTTGGCATACCTTTTCCATTGCCATTGCTTAGAGCAAATTCTTTTTACTAACAGGAACTTCAGCTTGTTGTCATTTGGTGAAGAGGCAGAAGAAGATGAATCAAATGTGGCTTCAGTAGCACAGGTTAGATGATTTTAATTCCCTCAGAGTCACTGGACTCATGGTTGTGTGCTTGACTCCTGATTGAGTGGTCCGGGTTCAAACCCTGGCTGGGGTCATGGTGTTCCTGGGCAAGACACTTTACTCTAACATTGCCCCCCCCCCTCTAACAACCCAGCTGTACAAATGGGTACTGGTGAATTTAATGATGGGGGGGTTAACTCTGCAATGGACTAGCATTCCATCCTGGGGGAAATAGAAATACTCTAAGTCGCTTCCTGCTATAGAAACCCAGATTCACTCTGGCCTTATGGGCCACTTAGCTTGTATACATTTCTTCATTCTTGTCCCCGGTGGCCACACTCCTTTTGATCTGCACAAAGAATCATGGCCGTTTTTGACCAAGCATGCGCAGAGAATTTGTTTCGTTCTCTCAATCAATCAGATTTGTCAAACTTGGCTCTGAGTATTCACTGAGTGACGGAATGTCCTTGAATTGTGCACTACCTATAACTTAAGAAGTTCTAGTGACGGTACTTTACATAGTTTTCCGAATATTAAGCCCAAGGCTACTCTAGGTGAATGGGCCTTTGTGTTTGCTTCACCTAAGTTATGGAATGCTCTGCTGAGATTTATTAGCCTAAGGGAAACCAATTCTATTGAGAGTTTTAAGAGAAAGTTGAAGACTTACCTTTTTGAAAAAGCATTTCTCACTACTTAGATTATAAGATCATATTCTTAGCTTAGACTATTTCTTAATTTCTTAATTTTACCTGTATGTTTTTTTTTTATTCTATATATCATTCTCATTTTATTATTATTGTTATAATTGGTATTAGTTGTTTTGTTATTGTTGTGTTGTTGTTATTATTGTTCTTATTTTTATTAGTATAAGTATGGTGCATTTGAATATATTTATATAGATATTTGCCCTTATAAGCTTTTAATTATTATATAATTTACCTTTGGACCTTCCCATAGTGTCTCAGTAGTTTGTCCCCCATTGTGACCCTTAATCAATACACTCAAGGCTGTGCCTACGGACCCGCAGCCTGGCCCCCAAGAAAGTCCTTTAGCTCCTAATTTTGAGCAGCTCCCAAACATTACCTGTTGGGCTCCTAACTTTTGGCTTTGCCCTGCTCCTTCAAATATTGTTAGGTAACAGCCTTGATACTTACAAAGTATCTGCTAGTAAGATTATTAAATAAATTTATAAATTTCTGATTCTCAGACATTGAAAATGAAAAGCAGTCATGATGTGCTGAAGGATCCAAAACTGAGCTCACAACCAGTTGTTGCAACTACACTAGCATTGGTGAAGGTGAACTGATAATATAGTTGTTGTCTCCATGAACCTCAAATGCAGTTACACTGTAAGCATTTCTTGGGGGTAGGGGTAGCAAATGATAGTGATCTTCAAGATGAAAGACCATAAGCAGTACCCTGCCTTATGGCAAATTGTCATTCAAGAGAAATTAGCTGGTGCTGCATTTTGCTCCTCCCCCCCCCACCACCCTCTTGGGGTGAGACTAAAGTGAAACATGACTAAATGGTCTACATCGTTGACTGTCTTAGTTTCCAAAGATCTGCAAAATGACGGTCTCTGCTTCAGTCAATTTTGTTTTCATGGGTCTCATGAAATGAAAGATGCAGCTTTTGTTTTAAGGGCCTTACTGAGTATGTTGCAGATTTGAAATAGAAAGTGGAATTGTGTTGTAAAGAATGCCCCCCAAATGGATTCCACATTGTATCTGCTTAAACTTGTAATAGGACAACTCAATGGTGTGAAAAATAAAAGTTTTCCACTTCCTGTAAAGCACGTTTTCTTAGCTTAAGACGAGCCCTTTTTCTGACTTTGTATGCCCAAGGATATTGAAAATGTCGCTCTTGGGCTGAAAATACAGGCAAATTTTCGGGGAGGATCTAGCGGGGATTGAGCGAAACGTCCAGTGTTCTTTAATCGAACCACGAAATGTACAACTTAAACGATAAAAGCGATGAACTGGATGAAAAGCGTGCGGCTGCAACAAACAAAATAAATTACAAATTATGAACGAATACAATAAGGAGGCCCGGTGGCCTCATGGTTAGTGCAGGATAATTTGGTTTTATCAAATGAGTTGATAATGTGAATTGGCCACCGTAAAGAGATTCGAAAGCTGACGTTTCGAGCGCTAGCCCTTCGTCGGAGCGAATCCATGGTTAGTGCGCTCGACGCCGGAGTGAGCAGCGCGGGTTCGAGCCCTGGACGGGACATTGTGTTGTGTTCTTGGGCAAGACATTTTACTCTCACGGTGCCTCTCTCCACTTAGGGGTATGAATGGATACAGGCGAACTTAATGCTGGGGTTAAACCTGTGATGGGCCATCCAGGGGGATGTTAGTCGCTTTATGCTAAGAAACAGAAATAGCAAGCCAAATGTAGACGATACTTACAAACGTTGTATGAGTGGGGCAGTTAGAAACCTGATAGAGGAAATCGGAGGCGGTAAATTGAAACTGGACGACTGTAACGTCGTGATGGAAATGCACAAATAGACTATAAAAACACATGCAAAAAAGGACTGAAACATAACGTAATTATGCATAAAAACCTGATAATTGGTACAAAGGAACAACTTAATAAGGTCAACATTAAGACCTTATCTGTCGGCGACTCTGCTGTAGCATCAGCCGCGATGGCTAGGAATCTGGGAGTGCTATTTGATGAAAGTATGCCCATGTTACCACATATTAACAACACTTGTAAAACTGCATTCTACTATATCCACAACATTAGAAAGATCAGAAAATACCTATCTGTCGCAACTACACAAACACTTGTTCATGCTGTAGTTATTGGTAGACTAGATTATTGCAATCTGAGCCTGCTCTACGGACGGCCCATGAAATCCATATCCAAGCTACAGCGTGTACAATATGCTGCAGCAAGATTAAAGGCCCGGATACACGGTGCAACATTGCACGCAATATTGCGCGCAACATTTTTTACTCGACGTGGCTACACGGTCGCAACATTTCGTGCAACATTACGCGCAATATTTGATGAGCGGCTGCCAAGATATCGGTTTTCTTTAAAATTGTAAATTATAAGTATTTGTTCAGTTGATTGTACCTTCGTAAAACCAAAGATAAATATACACAGAAACGAAACAAGCTAAAGACCTTTGCTACCTTTCCGCCCGCTATGGCTACTCCCTACCACCACGCGAGTAATATAAAAGCTGATAAAAGAAGTGAATGAAAATATCCTGAACAAAACTTTTGGATTCCGAACCACAGGTAAGGCTTACGAAAAAAGATTACTTAACTCTGTAATAGTAAATTAGCGAACTCCCTTCTTCGGCAGATTAAACCAACGCTTTCTTTTTACGTGAAACGTACGACGAGTGACATTTAGGTCAGCGGTTAAATTTGAATGTGAGATTTGATTGGCTGAACACTGAAATTTGCGTCACAATATTGCACGAAATGCTGCAGATGGTGGATACACGAAGAAATTTGTTGCGCGCAATGTTGCAGAAGTAGGACGAAATTCTACTGCTGCAATATTGCGCGCAACAATTTTAGGGGTGGATACACGATGCAATTTAGCCATTGCGCGCAATATTGCACCGTGTATCCGGACCTTAATAACTAACACACCCAGGTACGACCACATTACTCCAGTCTTACGGTCTTTACACTGGCTACCAGTAAAGAAAGGAGTGACTTTTAAGATCTTAATACTATCACTTAAAGCCATTCATGGTCTTGCTAGTCCTGATTATATTCAAAGCCTCGTAACATTGCAACGCCCTAGCCGCTATTTTTTACGCAGGAACAATGAATGTCTTCTAAAGCCTTATGCAGGAAAAACTTTGACAACTTTGGGTGACAGGGCCTTTGCTGTTGCTGCCCCGCATATTTTTAACGGTCTGCCCAGATATATTAGAGACGAGGACAATTTTAATGGATTCAAGACTTAAGTGAAGACATTTTTATTTAATATTGCTCGTAACATTTAACTTTTTTTTAATTTTTTTTACCTTTATATGCATACATATTTATCTCATTTCTATTTTTAATAGAATTTTTTGGTTATATATGTATAGTTTAATGCTTTAATAGTTTAATTAACTTATTGTCACGCACGTGTGATCCTATTTATATGTTAACACGTGCGTCAAAAGTTCAAAGTTCAAGTCATAAATAATAAAGATTATTATATCATTAGAATATTGGTTACACGAAAGAGGTAAACGAAAAGAATGCGATGATGACGGAAAGAATGTGCGTGCAAAGAGAAAAATAAAAACAATGCGGCTATGCGACGGCAACATTTGGCTCTTCTAAGAGTTAGCTAAAACTCTCAGTTCTTACATTAAAGTTCATAACACAGTTCTCTACTCTTTGTGGCTCCTCTGGCTGGAATTTCCTTGGTCTTCATTCTTCATTCTCCAGTATCTCCAGATTTAGGACACCATCTGAGATAAAAAAAAAAACAGCTGACGAAATTTCTTGAATCGAACTAGGGGTACCCGCTACTACGTACGCACGTAGTAGCGGGAGCGAATGAGACGCGACTGTATTCGCAGGCTAAACTAGGAGCGATTCCAGAAGATACGCGGTCACAAGAACGTTCTTTGCATTAACAAAGAGAAACTGATACCAATCAAAACGAGCGGAGTGTGGTATAACTAGCTATAACTCCAAATCGCGGTTCTGAACTTAGCCTCTTCCAGGCGTTCAGTTAATCAGGGTGCAATGCAGAAAACAGCCTGCGAAAAAAAAAAAAGCGCGGCGATCCTCTCGCCGCGCTTTTTTTATTTTTTCGCGCGCTGTTTTCTGCGCTGCGGCCTGACTAACTGAACGCCTGGAAGAGGCTATTCTGAACTCGAGAACGGAGTCATCACCATCATCATGTCCTTTTCCCTCTGAGGGAAATAGGGCCTTGTGTTCTCTCTCTCCAAGCTTCTCGGTCTTTCGCACAACTACCAGCTTCTGCCCAACCTTTGAACCCAAGTTCGCCTCGTTCTCTCTCTACGTTCTTCGCCATGTCTCCTTCCGCCTACCTCTCTTACGTCTTCCTTCTGGGGTCCATGTTAGGGCTATCCTTGTGTTCTCATTTACACTTTTCCTCAACACATGCCCAATCAGTTTCCAGCGTCTACGTTTTATCTGTTGGGTGATCTCTTCCATATTCGTCTTGAATCTAATCTCGGAGTACATCACTCAAAATCATGCTAGAACGCATACGTCTTACGTGTTGTCTACCACAAGGAAAAGCACTCAATGTTCGCGTTTAATCCCGTATGACATGATATGTTTCACCTAATGTTTAGTCGATAGTGACGCTAACTAATCTGCACATTCGTTCCAAGCAAATTGCTTTTTTTTCGAATAGCACCACAAGGATAGCAACAGATTCATGATTCCGGAAGTCCAATTTCTCAGCTTGGTGGTTAGCACTTCCGCCTTCGTGTGGTTACCAAGCTATATTGCACCATTTACTCGAAGAAGGAAGAAATACGATAAACATCCATTGTGTCAATAGGACAAACGGTTCCATTTCTAGTCTCTTATTCGCCGAAATTTTATTCAAACTGTAGAAAAATCCTATTCATACTGATCGGCGAAGTTCGTTGCTTTATCTACAAGTTTTGCTGGAAGAAACTTCAGCTTAAATTACAGTTTACACCACCCAGCCAAACGTCGAAATATGCACAACGGTGATGTACTGGGCGATGAAGGAAGAAAGGCTTTGAACGCTTGTGTAAAGGTGACGATTTACGGCAAACCAGAAACACGGAAATATGACCGAGAAGCAACGATGTGGCGATTAAGGGGTTGTTATGCCTCTGGTGTTTTCTATCCATGGGTTTACACGGATCAGCTCACGCTTCCAAAAGATTTGCAATGTGTTGATCATACGAAGTCGGAAAAGCCAACTTACAACATTGTGGATATTCATGATGCACTTGTTAATTGTGACGAAAAGAGCTATGCTGATAAATACCCTAGAGAAGGACCCGGGTCCGAAAAACTGAGAGCCTTGATTGACAAACGAAGAGAGGATATTGAAAGAGAGTACAAGGAAGCCGCCAGCAGTAACCCAGAAAAACGACTCAAATATCCCTGGATTGTTGCACAGCGCCGAGTAAGGGATTGTTTTGTTGGGATATTTCCAGGAGATAACGGGCTGGCAATTGGAAGAATAAAAACACGTCCTGATCCTTATAACATTAAAGACGTTCATGACGCTGTTGTTAAATTGGATGAAAAACTTTTTTGTGATCAGTACCTAAGATTCCAAAATATAACACCGGAAAAGAGAGGAGAGGAAAAGAGATCGAAGACCTTGGAGGGCATAAAAGAACAGAGAGCTGCTATTGAAAAAGAGTATGAAGAAGCCATTAATAGCGCTGGAATAAATCGGAAATACTCCCAAAGTGAAGCAGAACAACGTGTAGAGGGGTGTTACTTAGGCACATTTCCACCTGGAGTAGTTATTCTTCCTGACAAACTCAATGGAAGTGGGACACCAAAACCAAATCAGGAATATGATATTTTTGACATTCACAAAGCACTTCATCATTTTGACAAAAGAAAGGCACTTGACAAATATCCAGATGAAGGGCCTGGATCTGCCGAATTAAGGAAGCTTATTGATGAATGCAGGGATGAATTGAAAAAGGAGTATCAGATGGCCACTTGTAGTACAGATGGCGAACGAATGCTACGTGAATACTCCATGTGTGAAGCTGAACGCAGAGTGAGAGATTGTTTTGCAGGTACTTTTCTCAATGATACAGATATGTTCCCAACAAAGAAAGATCAAGGTGGGATTCCAAAGATTTCTCAAGCTTATGATATTTTTGACATTAAAGAAGCTCTTGATTATTTTGATGCTAAAAAGCTTTGTGAAAAGTACCCTGAAGAAGGAGGACCTGAGTATAACGAAATAAAACAATCAGTTGATGAACAGAGGGATGGTATTCAAAGTGAGTACAAGACAGCCACTACTGATGTTGATATTGAGAATGGCTCTGGATTTATTGTTCAAGAACATTTTATAATCACAAACAGGCATGTGATTGAAACCTATTTGAACAAGACAGGGAGGTATGAAATCCTCATTTCTAATGCAGCCATTAATGATCTTCCCTGCATGGTTGCTCACTATGATGCAGGGAAAGATTTGGCATTACTTTATTGTCCAAATCTTAATTTAGAACGGTATGGAATTTGTCCTTTGCAGTTGTCTAACCAGTCATTACTACCAGGTATGCCAATTGTTTGTTTTGGATATCCAATGAGTCACACAATGAAGGCAGCTCTCTTTGTGAGTGGCAATGTCTCTGGTTACAAGGAAACCTTAGCAGGTCATTCAATGATTGTATTGAATTGTCCACTCAACTCTGGCAATTCAGGTGGTCCAGTGCTACGCTGGGTCAATGGTCAATTAAAGGTGCTTGGTGTTGCAACACAGAAGCATTTCAAAGAGATTTTAACATTGGAGGAGATGGAAACAATTGAGAAAATACGGGAATCACTGCAAACCTGCACCATTCCTGATGTGCCAGATTATTGCATAAAATCACTCTCTGACTCGTACTTTCAAGGTTTAGTTACATCAACATTATTGCAAACTTCATTTTTACTGACATTAAAACTGTATGATTCCTTGGAAACACATTCTCAGTTTAATTTAAGTAATGCCTTACCAGCAAAATTGGTGGTTGACTTCATCAAAGACTCTATGAATCAATATACTGGAGAGCATAAAGAGGAGTTGGCTGAAGTAGTTGAACTTGCCAAGGATACTGTTAATACTTTATAGTCTGTTCATAATGTTCTATAATGAACAGTGGATGCACAAAAATTATCTGCAGATAAGAGACATCATCAACTTTCATTGTTTAAAAGCCCTTTTTAGAAGTGAAGCTGTAGATGATTTTAAAGTAAATTGTATAACTACTGACCTACTTTTATGATTAATAATACACATGAAAAAATTAGTTGATTCTGATTGGCTGAGAGCAGTGCAGTTCAAGTGTAACACCAGTGCAAAAAGTGTAACACTGGTTTTTAAAAAGTGTAACACCAGTGCAAATTACTCATCCTAATTCTGGATTATGATTTGCAGAAAGACAATGAGAAATATTTTAGGCCAATAACATCATGTAAAGCATTGACAAAAATTTTGTATGGAAACTTTGAAAAAAGTTTTCTCCAATTTGAAAACGATGGCTTCAAAAAACATCTTTGACAGCACTTTTTCTGTGTGGATTTTTTTCACGTTTGTATTATTTTTCTTGTTCAATTTGAAATTAATTTGCACTGATGAGTTTTTCAGAAAGCTGAAATTGCACTCACCGAAGCGGCTCATGCAATTTCAGCTTTTTGAAAAATTCACTCGTGCAGATTAGTTCCAAATTGAACTCGAAACTGTATGATTATGTATACATAATTTTATATTTGTAAACCCCTTCTGTAATTGAAATTTTTATATTTCAATTGAATGAATGTGTAATTAAGGTTGAAATGTCTTGTAAAGTAAGTATAGGTAATCATACGGTTTCGAGTTCAATTTGGAATTAATTTGCACGAGTGAGTTTTTCAAAAAGTTGAAATTGCACGAGCCGCTTCGGTGAGTGCAATTTCAGCTTTTTGAAAAACTCACAAGTGCAAATTAATTCCAAATTGAACGAGAAAATCCATAAATTAGTTATTAATAATACAAACATGAAAAACTTCAAGCGAAAAAAGATGATGAAGATGTTTCTTGAAGCCGTTTATTTCGCATTTGCGAAAACTTTTTTCAAAGTTTCTGTGCAAAATTTTTGTCATTGCTTTATATGATATCATTGGCCTACAAAATTTCTCCTTGTCTTTCTACAAATCATAATCCAGAATTACGATGTGTAGTTTGCACTGGTGTTACACTTTTTGCACCGGTGTTACACTTTTTGCACTGGTGTTACGCTTGAACTGCGCTGCTCTCAGCCAATCAGAATCGAGTAATTTTTTCATGTGTATTATTAGTAAAGTAATGGTTAATGTCGCTGTTCCTAGCGAAGATAAATTAACTTTGGCGACTTGCAGTTGAACAGAGCTATTAATCAAATACAAAACACTCGTGATGGCGTTAATGGGGGAACACTGCCTTGCGTTTGGTTAGCCCATGCGACTTCCGGCGATAGCGTGACAAATAACCTCACTTATCTCCCCAGCACTACGAGCTGAATGACAGACAGCACGTGCTGGATCGGACAAGAGTATCGGTTAGCAAGCGATGCTCAAAGGCGATGCAAAATCAACAAGCTTGGGGGAAGTCGCTGCGCAGACTTAACCGCCACTGATGCATGCAAGGCAATGCATCCCCCCAAGCCATGGAAGCCGGTGAAAAGCTAGTTAGGCGAGAAACGTTCAACAGCGTTAGCCATCCTGGGAGCTACAGACTCTATTGTAGATATAGGAGTTCTTATATAAAGCTGGTAACAGTCTGAAGACCAGCGACCCATGACTTTGATAAGCCAATCTGGCAAGCCGGCAGCAGCGGCGACCGACGCAGCACCTATGCGGAAGCTATGGCCCTTGAGACTCTCATAAGGAAGGCCTGCGACCCTTGAACTGTCCCGTAGAAGGTGCGAAACCGCTCCCCGGGTAAGCAAACGACCTGACTGGAAGTAAAATAAGGGACCCTTTTGTGGCTGCGCTAAGAGAAAGTACTCTCGCATAGCCGACACGGCGCACAGGGTGGACGAGGTGCGAGCGATGGTGAGAGATTGCCCTCGCCTGTAAACATCTGTTTTTGACGATTTTAGCTGCACCGTCATGCTCTGCGGGCGTGCCAGGGTTGGATGAAAGACTACGCAATCGGTAGAAAGATCAAAAGGCGGCCTAAACTTGCGTACACTGTTGTAGGTAAATTCACTACATCGCAGAAAGGCGAAAAAAGCTAAATTGAAGGCGGCCCATATCATGGAAAAATCCCGGGGGCTAAGCCATGATTGCAAAACAGGACGGATTGCGGAGAGCACCTGAGGGGTAACTGGTTGACGGCGAATACGCTGTTCACCTTGGTATCGGAGAATACCGCGTAAAACCTTGTGAAGAAGAAGCTTGCCCTTCAGAGGGTCACTGTACCCGGCGGTAATATGGAGGTTGCGAACAGCTGCTAAATACAGTTTAATTGTGCTATGACGCACCGTTCTGGCGAGATATGAGGCAAAATAAATTAGAGTCCCCTCGGAGGCGGGTAGGACATCCCCTTCTGGACCCAGGAGGCGATTCATCAGGCAGAAATGTAAAAAGCGTTTTTCCCCACAGCTGTAGGCTCGATTTGTGTTCTCGGAAAGACCCCAAGAAGCGTAGGTGAGCACTTCCTCTCTCAAAGGGTCATTAGAGAAGGCGGGATGGTACAAGGAATCTGGTCGGCGTCGGGTGCGAGGGCCCAGAAACGCTGCATCTGAAAGCGGGAGAGGGCATCAGCAATTTCATTTGAAACCCCAGGGACATGACGGGCCCTTACGAGAAAATTATGTTCCATGGATAGGAGAACAAGCTTTCTGACAAGTTCCATGATAAGGGGAGCTTTTGAATGCCCTGAGTTTATGATAGATACCACTGACTCATTATCGCACCAAAACTGTAAGCGTTTACCCTTAAAAAGGGGGTGCCATATAGCGCAGGCAACCACGATGGGGAAGAGTTCTTGCCACTCAATGCTTATACCCCGCTCTCTGTTCAAAAGCATATGGGGAGGCCAGTGCCCTTGGAACCACTTTCCCTGAAAATAACCACCGAACCCCACGGAACCCGCTGCGTCAGTGTAGAGCTCTAGGTCTGGAGTAGGGGTAGTGTTGGACTCAAGAAAAAGAGAGCGTCCGTTCCATTGGGACAGGAAAGTTTTCCACATATCGAGGTCCCTAAAGAACTCCTTATTAAGCCTGATGTGATGAAAACGACTAGGGACACCCTTGGTTAAATTAATCGCGCGTTGAAGGAAGGTCCTGCCCGGGACGACCACTTTACATGCAAACTGGAGAGTACCAATGAGTGATTGTAACTCAACCAGACGCACGGAGCGGCGTTTCTTGAAGGAGTTCAGCAAGTCATAAGTCCTGGAAAGTTTATCTTGGGGTAAGCGGGCCTCCATGCGAATGCTATCTAAAACGATCCCCATAAATTCTATTTCTTGGGAGGGGCCTATGGTCTTGGACGCTACTACCGGGGCCCTAAGTGACATGAATACCCGTAGAAGAGTGCTAAAGCTAGTGAGACAAGCTAAGCGGGAACGTTCAGCAATAAAGAAGTCGTCCAGTATATGAATGACACGCTGGAGACCATAGTTATGTTTTAGGATCCATTCGAGCCCATCGGAAAGCTGGTTAAAAATGAACGGGGCACTGCGAAGCCCGAAGGGTAAGTACATGTCCACATAGTATTGAGATTTCCACAGAATACCCAGCAAGTTCCAGTCGTCTGGGTGGATTGGTATAAGGCGAAAGGCCGATTTAAGATCAGTCTTGGCCATAAAGGCTCCCTTTCCCAGGGATTGGAGGATATGAATTGCGTCGTCCACCCTAACATAACTCAGGGAATAGGGGTCCTTAGCTATGTGGTCATTTATACTGTTTCCCTGCGGGTAGGAGAGGTGATAGATGGTTCGCCAGTCAGATGAGTGTTTTTTAGGAATAACTCCCACGGGATGACACTGAAAATCTGCTAAGGGAGGGGCAGGGTAGGGGCCGGCCACCCGTCCTAGGCTTACTTCCTTTTGCAGGTTGGCAGAAACTACATCGGGGTGCTGCGTCGCAGAGATAAGGTTGGGGGAAATCCGGGCTGAACGCGGCCCACAGTAACCAATACGAGCGCCTTCTTTAAGCGTACTTAGCAAATTGAATACAAAATTACTATCTGGGTGATCAGCTAATTCTAATTCTAAGCGATAAATGTCAATAGGTGAGGATACTAATGGTTTCTGATGACGCCTTTGCTGTTCCACTTTACTTCTTGCCTCGCTCACTAAGTTTGGGGACTCCTGCGTTCCGGGCTGGGCCACTGGATTGTTGCTGAGGGCAGTCTTGGACGGTGTGGCTGTTGGAGTGGCAGCGGCGGCACACGTGCGGGTAGCTGCAGTTTCGGCGCCGGCACCCGGAGGACTTGTTGAAGTCAAAGCACACTGTCTGGGAACGACGCTGTTTTCCCGAAGTATTTTGTCCTCCATATTGCGGTCCACTGGCCTCGAAAGGCCCAAAGGAGACGCCATACCCGAAGCAGCGAGAGGCTGGCTGGAGGGCGTCGGGCTGAAGGCGTTGTTTGTACGAACGGCGTGCAGAGCGCTTTGGACAGACTGGGACACGATGTCCTGGATGGCAGATCGTTGCGCTTGACTGAGGGCATCTCTTTGGTCGGTAGATCGGTTGGTTTCGAAGAGATCTTCTTCTGCATCGGACTGTAGCATGTCCTCAATCGAAGACAGCGAGGCGCGGTCGGAGAGGGCGCTGTCCTCCTGAATGCTGAGACGCCGGCCTTGCGTGGCGTCGATTCTGCTAGCTGCGGTGGACGGCTGTTCCGTCGGTGTTTTGTTCGCTTGAGGACGAGGTCGTTGAGGGCGACCAGGTCTTCGTTTGGATTGACTGGCCTTTCCCGCCAATGCTCGCTTGAGCCGGGCGAGGAGTTGCACTTTGGAGCCCGTAATTGGCAAATTCAGCGCCTGAAGACGGAGTTTTAAAACTTCACTGGAGAGCTTGGCTAGATCCTCACCTCTGGTAGGGATCCTAGCAGTGTTCGACGAGCGACGAGGGCGAGCCATGGAAGTTTTACGAAAATTAAACGCTAGGTTTACAGCAAGTAATAGCTACGTTGCTTAGACGAACTCAAAATGGACTCTGAACAGTTGTTCAAGCTTTTATATGGAGACGTTCGTCTGCTAGTAAGCCAGTAGAAAAGGCTGTACTACCGTACAGCTTACCCTAGCACGTGTAACATGTAAGACATGAATAGTGCTTTAATGCTTTTGCACCAATGCTATGGTTCGTTATAAAGTACTGAAGGTAACAAGGCTACAATGTTTTAGGTTTAGCTACAATGAAGCTTACAGTTTGCTGACCTTTGGAATACAACTGCTCAATAGTTCCATAGAGCTCGATGCCGCCATGAACGGCTCATTGAGAACGTAGGTCACGCTCCATTAACTATATTTTACTGGCGTGACAGTAAAATCCCATTTTATTGTAGAATGTCCAACAAAGTGAGGTTCTTCATCTACAATATCTACACTATAAGTAAACTCTAAGAAAAAATAAGTAAGAAATGAGGCATAAAATATTGTATTATTACATATTTACAATTGAAGATGCTAGTGGAAAAACCTCCTAAGTGACTATTTAGGTTAAATTTTTTTTTTCGTCAAAAGTGCCCGATTTTTTGCATATGGCCTTGGATTTACTTACTTAACAATGCGTTGCTGTTTTTTTCGGCAATTTGCTTTTCGTTTTTATATATAATCTGCTTAAATTTCCTTAAATGAAAGATGTCTCTTCATACTATGACAAAAGAAATTGTTTATAGTACTTATTTGAAATGCGCCTTTATTTCAATAATCATGACATGTTGAAACACTTCCATGATTTTTAACAATGCCATAGACCATGATTTAGTTGATCAAAATTGATGGTGTATAACACTATCCAGTGGGTAACACACTATGTGGATAGCATGGTTCATTTTGTCAACATTTGTTAACTGGATAGCTATTTGACCAGTAGATAGCATTTTCTAACCTTTGAAGAATTTTGGGTCCAGTTATATACGGGTATGCATCTAGCAATAATTCTGGTAGTTTATTCATTAACATTTTAAAGTTTCCATGATCTGTTTTACATGTAAACAGACAGTTTTGTTACATAAGAGGCAGGTACATTGCAGTTAAGCATCTAGGGAAAAAGCTCTCCTACCTTAAGGCTGGAATATTTTTGCCTCTTCCCTGCTCTTCTTTGTGGAAACAAGGAAGTCGAGGGTAGTCCAGTACAGATGATCAAAGTTGAGCCAACTCATTGCTAAAATAATCTTATCTCAGCAGAAGTCCTATATCCCTCCCCCCCCCCCCCCCCCACACACACCCCCTGTGTGAACACCTTAGGATCTGCTGCAGTCTGCCTTGTCCTTTTAACTGAAAAATTTTGAAAATGTCACATGATGAAAAATGTACTTTATAGACTGACTGCTCTCTTAATAAGTGTTTTAATCACAATTTTATATATAACCTGCTATTTTTATAATCCAGGCTTGTGCATGCAATGTGAATTATCATACTTCAAAGGTACAAAAACAACACCTTTGCAGTGATGTTAATCAATTTTTTTATAGTTTTGTAATTTTTTCAAATCCTTTTTGTGTGGCAAAGGAAATGTAACAATAAATTAGAAATCCAGGTCACAAACCATGTCTTCAGTGTTTTTAGATACACTTTTTCGTTTCTTTCTGTCAGTGTTTGTGGAGGGTTTGTTGGTCCTTTAGGTCCAGTGATCTGGGTTTGAGTCCTGACTTGGGGTTCTGTCCTTGGGCAAGACTCTTTGCTTGTGTAGTACTCCTCTCTATGAGAGAAATTTAAGATCGGGAGGGGTAACCCTACAATGGACTAAAAGCCCATCCAGAGGGGAGTAGAAATGAATATAATCCATACATGAGCTTGGGAAAAAGCACACCATTTTTAAATGGCAGTGCGTTGCAGTTAACAACTGATTCTTAGACTGTTAATGGTGTGTCATGAAGTGATAATGCATGCAGGAAGTTTGGAGTGCTCAAGAAGAACATTAGAGTTGCTTGAGGTGCAGGCAAGAGCAACTCTTGTGCCTGGAGTGCTCTCCAAACTTCCCAAGTGCATCCATGACTCTGATACACAGAAACCTGACAATCCTCTGCGGACAATGAGCCGCTTTTATCTTTGAATTCCGCTCTGTTGCCGTCATTTAAATCATCCTGTCGGAGAGTTAGCCACCATAGGCCAATACGTCGATAAACGTATCCTGGACAAGATTTACGAGCTGGTAAGTCACAACGTTACCAATGTTGCAGAAGTCAAACGATGTCTTGACCGGAACGTGGAAAACGAGGTCTTTGGGGTCGATGTGGCAGGAGCAAAGAAGCCCAAAAAGACTAATCGGAGGTATTATCCATCCCACAAAGATCTCCAAAACCACATTACACGAGCAATTTCTGCACAGAAGTACTTTGACGATGATCAAGAGTCTCTCCGCCTCAAGATTCGTGATTGGCAACAAAGATCTCCTCAGTCAAACGAGGTTCTTCTATAGAACAAGAGACGATCCACCTGCCTCTTCTGATCCAGTACGGAAAACTCCTCTGAAGAGAGCGCCTTTCTTTTTGTCCATTAAGAGCCATGGCAGCAGCGATTGTCAGAGCATTACGGTAGCCAGCTGGTTTTGATGGATTCCACCTACAAGACCACTATGTACCCCATACCACTTTTCTTCATCTGCGTCCACACAAATGTGGGATATACCGTTGTTGCAGAATTTGTGCCAGACGGAAGACCAAACTTCGATAAGCGAACCATTAGCCATTCTCAGCAAATGGAATTCCACCTGGAATCCTGCTTACTTCATGGTGGATTCTGCTCTTCTGCCGAAATAGGTGCAATTGAAGAGCGGTTTCCAGAGAGCATGGTGTACATCTGTGATTTCCATAGTATCCAGGAGCTGCAAAGAATGGCCAAGGCCAGTAACGGATCTAGGGGAGGGGTACGGGGACCCCCCCCCCCCCCCCCCCGCCTTTATTTTGGGGAAAAAAGGAAGAAATGACTGAAGGAAGAAAAGCCGGCTGGGCAAGTAAAATTGAACCAGGCCCCCTCCTTAGCTCAAAGTTTGGGTCCGCCACTGAGGGCAAAGAAAAACTATACCTATCTCCAGCTGAACGAGATGTTTCTAGGCTTAATGTAGCAGATCACAGATGCCCGCACGAAGGAGGGACACAAGAAAGGCGTCGCGGCTTTGAGAAAGTCAAGGCCTACGTGGAAAATACAAGGCTGTCCTGTTTTTTTCGTTGGGCCCAGGCTTTCCGGAAGCAACATGCAATAAACATTGTCAATACCAGGAGCCCATCACCTGGGCTCCTGTCAATACCAATAATGGCACAGAAGCCCAAAACAAATTGTTTAAATACAGATATTTGCCTACGTCTATTGACAAATCTGTTTACGGTATCGCTATCATGTTGGTGGAGTGTTTTATCCAAGATTCGTGCCAACATTACTTACAGAGTAATTTGAAATCCATCAGTGCCTATGGGCATTGCAACCACACTTTATTGAGGAGTTTTGAAACACGTAGCATCAAAACTCCAAAAAAATTGGCCAATTTTTTCAAGTTTCAATTTATTTCCATCCATGCCATCTGTAGAGACACTGGAAACAGTTCAGTCAGTACCTTCAAATAGTCTTTAATAACAAAACCAGATCATTGGGTTTGGAATTCAATGCGAAGACAACTTCTAGCTTTTTATAAAGTTGCCAAATAGTGTGACAATGCCTCTTTAACAAACATAAGCTTTTGCACGGTGTTTGTCGTTCTGAGCGGTGTTTTATGATATAG
>JAHPZR010002183.1:0-15000 GCA_019787425.1 Platygyra sinensis
GTTATCTTATAGGGGTTAGTTTAACTCTGGCTGAGGAATTACTTTAACTCGCTTTTGGAGGACTTTTGTAGGGGTTATTTTAGCTATTGTTTGGGAGTTAAAATAAATCTTTATTGGGGATTACTTTAATTTTCGCCTTCTTCTCTACACGGCCAACGCCATACCGCCCTTTTGCGTTCGCGAGGACTAAACGCTCTTCCTAGTGAGAAAAAGCCCACTGTCAGCCTATGAATTTTCTTTTGCCAGTCTTCATGGCAGTTCTTTAACTTTGATGGAAGAGTAATGATAACTCGCTTCTCTTGTAAATCTCACTTTCGTTTTCTGTTTTTAATTGTACCACCTCTCTGTAGTGGGACAGCCGTAAGCCAAGCTTACGTGACGTGTTTAGCTTGGTTTAGTTTGGTTTGGGAAAGAGATAAACTGAACCTTCAGTACGTCCTCTGCTCATTCGTTCATTCTACAACGTGCGTGAAATATTTATAGACTTCATATGGATCGAAAGTCGGCACCGATCTACAGGTAGTCTGCGGGCTCTCTCTATTTTGCTCGGATTTCCTTCCTGGCCTTGGGGAAGAACTCAAAACAAATGAGCGAGCGTGACATCCAAATGCAACACAGTCTAGTAGTCATGGCCAAAGGGGCCAAGGTCATTTCCTGTGCCCGCATGGAGCGTATGGTCTTCTTATCTTACCCATACCACCCTGGACTTTGTTAACTTTGTAAGAATCCTTAAGTTAACAGAAGACCATCAGGAGAAAAAGCCAACTTTAGGTACACTTTTATTCTATTAGTTAATTTAGAGCAAAAAAGAAGAAGACAAATAATATGCTGTCGAAATATACGTTACTGGCTACTTTCCCAACCCTGGGCCACAAGCCTTCCAGTGCTTTTACAGTGGCCACAGTGAACAAAAAAAACTTAAAAATAGTATTCACACCAATTCTGACCATGCTACAGTTTATTTCCTAAAACATAAAGAACCTATAGCAACCATAGGGACCACATCAATAATCATAATTGCACAGAAAACAGTTTATCTAATACACAAATTCAAATTTTGGTGGAAATCACACATACAGAGTCCCATAAAATATTGTGAATACAGAAGTATTGCATTTTTTTGTCATTCTCCTTGGCTTTTCTGTTGTGTTTCAGTACAGGTCCTTAAAAAAATAGTGTTTTGGTGACCATGATAATATTGAGTATAACGCGAAAAAAAAAAAAAAAACTCTTAGAGCTTGAAACCTCTGAGCAGCAGATATGGTATATATGCAGAAAAATGGCGAGAGTTGCCTTAGTCTTCTTAGTCTTAGTATCTTAGGTGAAGTAGCAATATTTTTTCTTTAATGTGTGAAATAATTATTATAATCATCTTCAAACATAGAATTCAACTATAATTTTAAACTATTTGTGCGAATGATTTAATCACCTATAGAATATGAACTAGACCGTAGTGTAGAAGTGGAGTCAATCAGAGCTTTCAAATTCTTGTATCAAGAGGCCTAATACAAATGATAGAATTGAAAAATAATTTGGGATTTTGTGGACAAAATAGGTATTAACACTAGATGTACAATGTATGTAGATTTTCAAAGTTATACTTCAATTGAGGCACTACACAACAAATACAATATTTACTTTCCTGAACAAACAATGATACAGATTTTATTAGGGTTAAAAGCTTTATAAATTTCCATAAGATTAATAATTATACCACACATTTAAATAAATAGGTCTGGGCTACCTATTACAATGTGAAAAAAAAAAAAAATTAAGAAAATTTCCATGTAACATTACACAAATTTTATAACGATCACAATCTGAAACACAATTTCAATTAAGATTTTATGGAGAAAATTTATTATTGGCAGTCATTTGCATGTTCTTTTGCATGATTTTAGTCATTGATAAAGTATAAGGTTTATTAGAAATTATATTGCTATAAATAAATAAGGATTATATTTTTTATTTTCAGATTTAACATAATAATATAGGACTGAATTTATCTTAAAGAAATAACATATAATTATATCATGCATGTGTTATAATGATTTCTTATGCCTCAATAAACATATGTTTAGTTATGAGCACGTGTACTCTATTTAGCCAATAATGTGCATGTAGTTTTAATTTGAATGCGTGAGGTCCTTTGCAGCTATGGAGGAGTAATATTGCAGCTCCTAGCTGAAAATCCATGAAGTCAGTACAAGTGGAGTTGACGCATTTGGAGTTAAAACAACCCCTAAAAGGGATTCTTTCTTGGTGTTACAATAACTCCAAGTAGAGTAAAATCAACTACTCCATGTGAGGATTTAATTCAACTCCAGATTTGGAGTTAAAATTTAGGAGTTGAAATAACCCCGAAAAAGGAGGAATTTTGAACCTAAATTTTTAACTCCGAGTTTGGGGTTTAATTAACTCCACCAGAAGTAAAAGTAGCTCCACATTAGGAGTAAAAGTTACTCCGATATTGGGTTTAAAACTTGATAACTCCCACAAAAGAGTTAAAATAGCTCCAGAAAGGGGGTTATTTTGAACCGAAAATTTAAACTCCATTTTTGGAGTTAAAATAACTCCTTGAAAATTACTGTGTTCAATTTTAGGCTTTTGCTTAATAATCGCAAGTGCAAGAATTTCAATACCAAGGACGAAGAGTATGCCTGATAGTGGACAACCTGTTGTCCAGATTGAAATAAATCAGAGACATAATCATTATTTGTGACACAGCTATAGTTATGTTGCAATAGAAAGTTTGGACCCAAATTTTCAAGTCAGGACCAAAACTAAGCTTGACAAATTCCATTTTATAGAATCAAATGCCTTTTGCTCTTCGAGGAAGACAGCAAGACCGTGGACTGAGGTTTTTGCTGCGGCATAGCTAATAATATCACTAAGTCTTACGTTTGCACCGATGTACCGTCCTTTGATATAGCCAGTTTGATCAGCGTTTATAACAAGCGGCAAAACGGTTTCCAATCTTTTTGCAATTGCTTTCGATCGGAGCAATTTTGTAGTTTGTGTTTAGAAGTGAGATAGCCTTAGGTTGCCAAGGAAATTGGTCGGCTTGTCTTTCTTCGGTACTTGTGTTATGATATCTCTTCTTTGACATATTGATAATTGAGGTTTTTCAAAGCCACAATTTATGCTTGCAATAACGTTTTGTTTAATGTTATCCCAGAAGAATTTGCAGAATTCGCATGTGAAGCCATCCGAGCCCGGAGATTTACCATTGCCCTTTTAAAGCTTGGGAGCACTCTTGTGCGGTTAGCAAGCCTTCACATTTGTTAGATTGACCCTCAGTAAAGGGTGAAAACAAGTTGTTATTAAAGAATGCATCAAACTCGGAATTTTTGAAATTAACATTTCTAGTAGAATATAAATGCAGACAAACTGAAAGACAGTGAGAAACTAAACCAGTCCGACGGTTTGTAAACCAATCAAAAGGAACGTTGTTGACTGGAATTTAGCGAATAAGGCGAATGAAGGCAACGCCGCATAACTCCAGTGCGAGTAAATGAGAAGCTTACGATCCACAACAACAACAAAGAAAATCTCATCACTGCGACGAGACGAGTAATGAAAACTTACGGACTTTGAAAAAGATCTCCTGTACTTTACAGCGGAACACACGACCAAAAGCACATGATTTTGACAATTCTAACTACAAATTGAACATTAAAGAAATATTTGACACTGTCTCCGAGGCGTACGCCATGAACTCATTGACAAAGAGGAGATCACGTGACAAACGGCAGCTCATTCGATTTACAATATCTAGACCTCTACTGTGTAATGCGAATCTAATGCTGGACGGCGGTTTGTGCGGGGCATTTTTGATCTAAAGAATGCAAGAGAAAATGAGGTCTCTTGATGCAAGCGATCCATTTTAGTTTACTTCATGTTTAGAATGGCACACAACCAAAACACGAAGTTTTCATTGGCGCGCTATCTATATTTGACCATATAAATTTAGTTTTTAGTCATTCAAGCGTTTTTCAAGTTTGTTTTTTTGAAAAATGAAAATTTGTCAAGCGCAAACGTCTTCCGATAAAACTGAGATCAAATCAAGAAATGATGTCATCGGGTAATTTGCCCGACATACAAAATCGTCAGCTTGAAGGGTGGGAGGGGAGGGGGAGTTTTTTCACTCACGTGACCAGCAGCCATGCAGATTTATTGGAACAAAAGAAAGTGTTTACAAAAGAAAAGAGTTAAACTCCCACATAATTTTTTCCTCGACACAGGATTAATTTAGTACATCAACATGGCCGCCGTTTCATTGTATTGGTGCACAGTGACGACATGTGAAAATGCTCCAGAAGGAGGCAGCTTAGTTACGGCGCTGGGCTTGAAATCCGGAGGTCGCGGGCTCAAGTTCCGCTCTGACCACTTAGCTGGAGTTGTTTCTCGGTAGACCCTAATTCAACTCCTCGGTCATGCTTGTAAATAGTCAACTGGTCTGGCCTTCTGCCAGTTGGTATTTTTAAGCCTATTACGTTTAGTTGATATCTCTGTTTCTTTCAGTTTAGTGGCATGCCTGTGAAATAGCAAGGTTCACATTGACCACTATATTACTTACATTTTGATGTTATACACTCGCCTGCGGTTCGAAATTTTTACTTTGAGCTTTAATCATTGAGTCATTTCTTAAACTAGGAGCCCGGGGGCCCGTTTCTCGAAGCTCTCGGTAATTACCCGGTCCGTTAAGCTGTTTTGTTTTCCATTCCAGATGGGAGTTTCAAAAGCTTTGAATATTTTACAGTAAAGTTGTTAGCTAAAGAAACAAAATGGACTTTATTAGAGTTCAGAACACACCCTACTTTTCTTGAGATGTTGATTTCAAAATCTGATTTCGGGCCCGTTAAGGAGGCTCGAAAGGGTTTTTAGCCGCACACGCGCGCGCAATCTACACACGCCATAACTAAGATGCACGCGTCAGCTGAATCAGTATTAAAATCAGCACACCGGAAGTTAAAGCTGCGTAAAATCGCGCGAACCGGAAATAAAATCTGCGGAAAACATTTGTTTTTAGCTCGAAAGTTTGCTCGGTGACCTATCTTGATTTTTTGCATACACGCACCATTCGCGAGGGCACTTCAGATATAAAAGTTCCGGGGAAAATTATCTAGTGGAATTTTCTGTAAGCCGTAAAACGCGTTTTCTTTAAATATATTTAATTCTACTAGATAAAATTTTTACATACTGTCTGAAAAGTTAAGGAATTTAGGGAACTTTCCAACAAAGAAATATAAATGGTAGGTCACCGAAGTAGTTTCTCAGATAATTTACAAAAACTGAAATGTAGAGGACGCTTTTGTGGACCTCGTGCGTTGTCATGGTAACGGATATGACGTCACAAGTACCCTTAAAGTATAGCCCAACAATAGAGTTGAAAGGAGACATATAGTTTGCCCACACCATTAAACATCCTTCTTTGTAATCTTCCATCGTTTCACAAACAATATAGCAGCAAAAAACCCTTTCGAGCCTCCTTAAGTTACCTAATCTTTTCGAGAAACGGGCCCCGGGTTTTCTATTTAAGAGGTTCTGACTGAGAAGCGTGTCAGACCTTGGAAACGGGGGTCGGCCAAATTCAATGAAACTTGGTGAGGACTTTGACCTTCATGAGCTATTACTAGATCCAGTTTTCTTTGTCTTCGTTCTATCTTCCTTTCACTTTTTCAGGGGGGTCCTATTTTGGGGTCTCAAAGTACAAAAAAACACCCATAAGAGAGGTAACTTTCGAGTACCATTACAATAAATGTAGACAGCTCACAGCATATATAATGGTATAGGATGTTTGCACTAAGAACCTACTTAACAAATAGATTCCATGTTGCCGTGCGTCTGTTCAGTAATAGATCACAGATGACGTCAAAATGTGGTAAGAACAAAAAAGTGGCACACGAGGCGTAGCCGAGTGTGTCACTGATGTTCTTACCACATAATGGTATAGGATGTTTGCACTAAGAACCTACTTTTAAATGGTTTATGGCTTTAGAGAATATAATTATTGGGAGGAGATACACATGACACTGAATTTACTCAAATTTCGACCCCCCTGAAAACACGAAAAATAGCCCAACTTCAAAAAATCATAATTTTTACCTGTAATCATATTAAGAATCAAGACACACGTCATGAGTTACCTATGGGCATCTATAATCCAAAACAGCATAGAAAAATTTGGGTCATTAAGATTTGTTGTTTTCCTGGCATCATTATTATGCAACACTTTTGCAAAATGACCTCATTTGCATAAACCTAATTTTGACTTAAAAATCAATGTAAAATCAGTTTTTTTCCGAGCCTAGATAATTTTTAAGGGAAAGAGAATGTTTTTTAACTTTGAAAGAGTGATTTCGTGTAAAAAAAATAAAAGGAAAATATAATTACTGTGCCACGAGTCATGAAGACGCTTTTGGCCAAGCCTGATGTGGGACTTGGAATTAAACTTATACACTACTGGCTATACAGTTATTACAAAATCAATTAATCGTAATATATATAGTGATATCTTAACAGTTAAGTAAAGTGTTCTGAAGCAAAATAATGTAAATTATCATTCGATGCGTTTTTTTCTTCCTTTCCATTGGCCGAGAGTCCACCACGTGACCTGCAAATAACTGCCTACAAATAATGGTCTGCTCATGCGTAGTACTATCTAAACGTGTTTTGCTGCAAATAATATTCTGCTCATGCGTAATTGGAACCACGTTCTCGAGAGAAAAATGGCAGATCGCTTCCCTGAGCTGTCAGAAATTGATTAAAATATGAAAACAAACTTGGTGATCGAATGATACAACAATTACTGAATTCGGTTATCGCAAAATATCATTGTTTGTCATTGTCTCGCAGATCAATTATTTGCCTCGGCCTTCGGCTTCGGCAAATAATTGATCTGCTCACCACTGACAAATCACGATATTTTTTTGGTCAACCTCGTCCAATTGCCTGATTTCATACCGTGAGGGACTAGGTACGAGTCTGTTAATTCCCATAGTCAGAAAGAGCACACCGAGATTCATAAAGTCCCCAAGTTTGGTGTTTATCAGGCTAGTCTTGACTGAGATAGAGGCATTTAAAAACGTAAAAAATTACAAAGAAATGTATGGAAAACCGGACAAATCCGGACTTTTGTCCGCATTTGTCCGGTTTTCCATACGTTTCTTTGTAAATTTTTTACGTTTTTAAATGCCTGTATCTCAGTCAAGACTAGCCTGATAAACACCAAACTTGGGGATTTTATGAATCTCGGTGTGCTCTTTCTGACTATGGGGATCAATAGTTGCTAATCCCATAATTAACAGACTCGTACCTAGTCCCTCACGGTATGAAATGAGGCAATAATTGTTAAATATCTTGCAATCATTCCTCATTTTGTCCGTGTTTGTAATGAAGACTGGTTACAATTTGGCACCAGTCTCCATGCGTCGAACAACAAACAGAACTTGCAACAAGATAGTTGAATTCGAAGATGAGTTACTGCTCATTTGGCAATAACTCAGACCCTTGTAGTGCTGTAAAATAGGCGCTACATGACGATGCCATTATGTCGCTAATGTCCTGCACATAGGATATGGGGCCATGGCTCAAAAATTAGTATTAAGGTTCCGGAGCATCGGGCGTTAGAGGTTGACCAAAGGCCGGTACAAGTGAGTAAAACATTCTTACAGTGTGACAGGACAATCAGCTGCAAACTAGTCAGATTGTTTTATACCAGGTCTTCTTATACATGGTAGAATGATGCTTAATTGCCAAGCACGATAACAACGTTTATCCAGTTTTGTCACCAGTTTATTCATTCAATTCCCCTTAAGTTTGCTTCAAAATTAGCGAATTACTTTTACAGTTAATGAAAACGATCCGTTTGGCAGAAATACTCAAGCTGCCAATTCACCTCCTAAAACTATTTATGATGGATTTTTATAGCCTAGGATGCCGTAAGGTTCACGTCTTGTACAAAGCTAGAGCGAACGCAACAAGACGTCTCCCTTCGGCTTCACATACCGGCGTTGAAACAAAACAATAAAAAGAAAAGAAAAACTATTTCCCAGTCCCTAGCAACATAAACTCTCTCAGTCCTCGCGTTCCTTAAAATTTGCATACCCTTGTCCAGACCGATATGATCAAACTGACTGACAATGCTCCTCGAATCAGCGTACTCTCAATATCGTACTGGATTGCGTGACGAACGAAACCAGCCTTGCTCCCAAGGGGTGTCATGTTACCGACCGGTAAAAGCGTTATAAATTTCTCTTGGCAATGTTTGCATAAGAAGAGAACCAAATACCTGTCATTCTGTATTAATAAACCCTTATTATACCACAAATTATTTGCTCGTTGGCACTCCATCGATAGGTATACCTAGTAGTAAAGTCTTACCAAAGGTTTACCAAGTTTAATTAAGGTATAACGTGAACAATTTATGAAAGGTAACCATTTCGAGCCGGCGCTTACCGGTAGACCTAATCACTAGAGACCAATGCCTGACCCAGAAACTATTCTCTGCCTAATTAAATAGGGTGTTGTTTACTGATCTGCTTGTACCTGTTTTAGTGTCACGAAGTGTCTCACCATATTTTGGAGTATCCATTCTAGCAATAACCATTTACAAATAAGTACCTGCAGAAAGGTGCCACAAATTGAAAATTAAACAATACACAGAGCTGTAAACAGGCCATCTTCTCGCCGGAATTTGTGAATGTTTTACTGAAATAACCACAAACATTTTGGCTAAAGAATCAAGCAGGGAATGGGTCAGAATACTCAAGTTGCTTTGTAACATTAATAACCTTAATTTAAAATGTGTGCTTTTTTAGGAAGGTAATGAAGCAAAACTGGCCATTTTTGGAAATCAAAATAAACAAAGCTCACGTCTTGTACAAAGAGTGGACGCAACAACACAAGAGTTCCATTTTTGTAATTACTTCTCAGCATTCTAGGCTGTAAAATCCATCATAAATAGTTTTAGGAGGTTAATAGACCAATTGCAGCTGATTGTCCCGTCACACTGTAAAAGCTGGTGCACACACACACGAGTGGGCTTGCTCCTGAAACACGCTTCCGAACCACGCTCCCGGGTAAGTACCCCAACCAGTACACACGAAGGTCACGACGAGGGAGCTGAATGATGAAACAACCCGATTTGGGCATGGGAACTAGTTGTTATAAATCCAACATGGCAGGGAACAGCTCTGGATTGAAAAAGAAAAAACTGGTTCTTTTAAGGGACGGACCATTAGAAAAGTGATGGGGGGGGGGGGGGGGGAGGGGAATTTTCAGTTTGCACGAATTTTTTTTTTCGCTCACGGCTTGTGCAGGAATTTTTTTTTCATGTGAAACCCTCTGCGCGAATTTTTTTTTCAGACAAATATTGCTTTTTGAAAAGGTCATAGACAGCCCAACACAAACTCCCCTATGTGGTTTTACGGTAGTGGCACGTAAGCCTCTAGAGTTTTGTTCTGGCGAGTTTGTCTTTGAGCGATTTACCTTTTTGAAAAGTTAATAGACAGGCCAACACAAACTCTCCTATGTGGTTTTACGACAGCGGCACGTAAGCCTCTAAAGTTTTGTTCTGGCGAGTGTCTTTGAACGATTTACCTTTTTGAAAAGTTAATAGACAGGCCAACACAGACTCTCCTTTGTGGTTTTACGATAGCGACACGTAAACCTTAGCAGTTTTGCTCAGACGAGTATGTCCTAGAGCGAAGATAGTCTGCCTGCCAATGAAAACCACACTTTGTGGTTCTTTTTTTTTAAGAGTACCAGTGGCAGTGTTAATGTTGCTGTTTATGTGGTTAACACTTACTACTACGTGTGAATGACTTTTTCATTGTATTATAGAATTCTTATTCAAGGCACGGGCTCCTGTTCAAGGGGATAAGACTCATCCTCTAATTTTTATTCTGAGCATAACGAATTTTATAGCATATAATATTTACAAAGATACCAGATTCTAATATTAATTTATTACAAATTTTATTTTATTATTTCCATTACAATACAGTATACAGTGTATGTTGTAGCACAACGAGCCAGACGTTCTTTGCAACCAAAAACAGATCTTGGATCCCGTGGAGATGAAGAACTTTTAGTTCTACATCTCCACGGGATACCAGTGGCTTGTAACATTCCAGTGTAATCATATCCCTGGCAGTGATCGTTTGTGTTCCACAAAACGCGTCATGTGTCCAGACACTTTGAAAATCAGTTTATGTTATGCAGTCAGAAATTCTCAAAAATTATTGCAACGAGGTTTTCAAAAACCTCTCAAGAGGTTACGCTCACGATTACTATGCGTGATAGAAATCACGAGCTCATAATCTTATTGTTTTCAAGTAATGCGAAGCGATTCTGGAAACTACACGACCGAAAAATCACTATCACGAGTTTGTTACATATCCAGAAGCACTCAACAACTGTACTGCATGGACTTCAATGAGACTGGGTGAACCTGAACCCACCACAGCATGTTCCTATAATGCAACGCACGACGGAAAAACACTTTGACGATTTTGTTACATATCCCAAAGCACTCAGCAACTGTATTGCATGGACTTCAGCCTGGGTGAACCAGAAAGGATATGTAACATGTTCCTATAATGTCACGCACGACGGAAAAATCTCTATCACGATTTTGTTACATATCTCGAATTACTCGTGAACTTCAGCCTGGGTGAACCTGAAAGGATATGTAACATGTTCCTATAATGTACGTCACGCACGTCGGAAAAATAACTTTGACGATTTTGTTACATATTTTGAAGCACTCATCAGCAACTGTGTTGCATGGACTTCAGCCTGGGTGAACCCGAAAATATCCTCTAACCCTCGGCAACGTCAATTCTACGTGGACGTTTGCGTGGGCAAACCAGAGAGCATTTATAATATGTACCTATACGGATTTTCTATGTATCCGAAATAATTGTCTTTCAGAAAACTATTGTACGATGGACTCAGTATAGGGTCTAACTCACAAATGAAAACAGTGATTTTTAGTACCTGTCTAGTCCCCATACTATCTAAAAGCATGACAATCCGTGTAAGTTAATTATCATATAAATGAAAGATTAATCTAATGATATAACTTGGTACCTTCGTCTTGTTGTCTTGATTCGATGCTCTACGAGGTTGGTCACGGCTAGCGCTAGCTGAAGACACTTTTTGGTTCTCTCTGTCGTTCTCAGGTGATTGAATTCATGTACAAGCCAATCGCGGTTGTCGGTTTTGTTTGGTTTTCAACAACTGTTTAATGGTTTGCCGCAACAACAAATCCAAACGTATATCCAGGGGCAGCTTCTTTGTTGTTCTTCCCGCGAAAGGAAAACAAGCGCGCCTTCTTTAACTCCACGAGGAAAATTCGACTGAAAACTGGATCAATTTCGCACAAATGCGTCAGGAGAAACACCATATCTTCTAATTCGGGAGGCAAGTCTCGTTTTGTGCCCGTTTTCAATGACCGATGACGGGTTCATTGGAAGTCGAAGTCTCTATTATGTGTAAGCGAACAATAATCCCGCGTTGTGAAAATTTATTATAAAAAAATAAATTATGCGGCCAGATCATATCTGAAAATTACCAGGTTACTTATAGTACACAGTTTCTTTTATTGAAAGCAATTATCGCAAACCACAATAGAACCGCAAAATTCTTGCGATGACAGCAACCTAACAGATAAATGACGTCACGCCATAGCAACCGGACCTGGACCTTCCTTCTGCATGAATTTTTTTTCTTTACCTTCTTCTTTGCACGAATTTTTTTTCTTGGCAATTTCCCTTGCATGAATTTTTTTTTGGTTTTTTCCCCTCCCCCCCCATCACTTTTCTAATGGTCCGTCCCTAATGATGATGATGTTTCAGGATAAAGAGGCTTCTTCTAAAATTGTTTCAAGAAACGTGTGGGCACGCAAATGGCTTTACGGAAACCAGAAAAGGGAGTCTTTTATTTAAGCAATAGACCACAAGTTTCTATGGTTTATAGGCTGATAAACCACGCGGGATGTTGATAGAACACGAGAAGAATTTGAAGAATTTGTAAATCACTCGCCTGCGGCTCGTGATTTACGAATTCTTCGAGTGTTCTACCAACATCCCAAGTGGTTTATCAGCCTATAAACAATAGAAACTTGTGGTCTATTGCTTTTATATAATAATCGAGAAGACGCGCGATTACCGGTACAATAAACCATAGCTGATTGACCAATCAGAGCGCGCGCATTGATTTTGTTATTGTATAAACAATATTCAAGGAACTACCGTTGGAGGACTCGGGTGGATTTCGAAAATTCATGAGAATGCCATTT
Source organism: Platygyra sinensis (assembly GCA_019787425.1). NCBI lineage: Eukaryota > Metazoa > Cnidaria > Anthozoa > Scleractinia > Merulinidae > Platygyra > Platygyra sinensis. The sequence continues at coordinate 12,308 of JAHPZR010002183.1, forward strand.
GAACTTTCTTCACTTTTTTATTGTCAATTATTTGCACAGAATCTACCTCTACTACTTTGGCCGCCATTTTTAAAGTCAGTTCAATGATTTGTGGATGAAAAAAATAAGCCAATTTGATTGGCCAACTAGAGACGCGTCATTTCACAGCAAGCAAATTTCAGTACACACCAGGAAGCTTGCTCCTGAAACAGACTCGTGCAACAGATTTGCCCCTGGAGCTTGCTCCCTCATATCAAACCAGCTTGATATGAGGGAGCAAAACTCGGGTGCAAAGGTTTTGTTGCGCAACATATTTTTTCGTTAGAAATGGTCGGTGCAGACGAGGGAGCTTTGCTCCAGGAGCGTGTTGCAGAAGCATGCTGCGGGAGCAAGCTCCCTCGTGTGTACCGGCCTTAAGAATGTTTTACTCACTTGTACCGGCCTTTGGTCAACCTCTAATGCCCGATACTCCGAAACCTTTATACTTATTTTGGAGCCATGGCCCATATCCGATGTGCAGGACATAAGCGACATAATAGCATCGTCATGTAGCGCCTATTTTACAGCACTACAAGGGTCTGAGTTATTGCCAAATGAGCAGTAAGTCATCTTCGACTTGATGCGATGAGCGCTTTGGAAAATCACCCTAAGATCAATGCAGCCATAAAATCTATTAATGCAGGTCTTAAGCTGTTTAGTAACAATTTTACTTTGTGCCCCTAAATAAGGTAGAATTAAGATTGTTTCTTTTTTGGGAACTGTGGTGGTTGGATTTCTCGGTCTGTTTCGCTGTCTGTTCAAAACATCATTCATGTTGTAATTGATAACACCAGCAGGGTAACCATTCTGTAACAACAGTTTCCTCAGTTCATCCAGACAAGATCGTAAAAGGGACGGCGACGAACAGTTGCGAAAACAACGAAAAGTGGGTGTGCGGATGAGGTTTACTTTGTATTTCCTAGGTGTGAAGGAGTCCCATTTTGTGTACAGGCCGGTAAAGGTCTTCTTTCGGTAAATAGATGTTGAGAAAGTGTGATTGCATCGTTTAATTCTACCTTATTTAGGGCACAAAGTAAAATGTTACTAAACAGCTTAAGACCTGCATTAATAGATTTATGGCTGCATTGATCTTAGGGTGATTTTCCAAAGCGCTCATCGCATCAAGTCCTTTTTTCCCTACAAAGATAAGATTAACCGTTCTCAAATGTCAAAAGTTGTTTATAAGGCTAGTTGTTGGGACTGCCAGGATTTTTACATCGGCAAAACAAAACGTAGATTGCATGACAGGAAAACTGAACATTTTAAAGGGATCACTAGTGCCTGTCATGCATCTGCTATCGCAGACCACGTCACGTCAACTGGTCACAACTTAAAATGGGACCACTTCGAAATATTAGCAAAAGGTCGCTCTGATATCCACTGCAAGATAAAGGAGACTCTTCTAATTCAAGAACTCAAACCGACCCTAAACGATAATGTAAGCAGCGAAAAGCTTTACCTCTATTAGTTTGCATCTTTTGTATGCAAATATTTTTTTGTGCTCAGCTTTTGTCATTGTTATTGTTACTTAGTTACTTATCTAAAATTTAAACTTAGTTGCTACTTGTATTACTAACGGTCACTTCTGAAGATGTATGTAGAAACATACGAAACGTCAAGTTAAAGTTAAATAATTTTGTTTTCCAACATGCGTTTTATTGTCATGTTTGTAACTGCAGTTTGTGTGCTATTTCTCATTCAACTATCTTGTTGCAAGTTTCTGTTGTTGTTCGACGCATGGAGACTTGGTACCAAATTGTAACCAGTCTTTAATACAAACACGGACAAAAGAAGAATGTTGCAAGATATTTTTACATTATTTTGCTCAGAAAAACTTTACTTAACTGTTACCTGCATACGCTGGCGCGCGGAAATTTGAATTGACCATCAAGATTCAGCATGTGGAAAAAATTTACTGTCCTCACATCAATGTAAGTTGACAGGAAAGGCACTGAAATCAAGCAACTTTTCTCATAGGAGATTGCATTAAATATTTACTAAAGGGGATTTATAATTCCAAAAACCATTTCACGTGCAAAAAGTGAAAAATATGAAACATCTTGTGTCTCCAAGCTTCTAATTTGGCGCCAAATAGTAGTTCGTCGAGCACGGCCATGTAGGATAATAGTTGTCTTAATTTGAACAAAATGTGCTGTTCGTCGTCAAATTAAACCCGAAATTCTCTAGTTAATTATTAAAAGAGGCCAAAGCAACTTTACCATTGTCTTTATTTTAGCTAGCGGCGAAGAAAAAGGCTATTTTCGTGTCGTTTCGATAGGACACCTAATTTTTGACTGCCGCATGTTAGCTGCGGGCTCAGCCGCCGTATGCAAGCGAAGATATCACTATATATATTATGATTAATTGATTTTGTAATAACTGTAATGCCAGTAGTGTATAAGTTTAATTACAAGTCCCACATCATGCTTGGCCAAAAGCGTTTTCATGACTCGTGGCACAGTAATTATATTTTCCCTTTTATTTTGTTTACACGAAATCACTCTTTACAAATTTAGAATGAAACATTCTCTTTACCCTTAAAAATTATCTAGGCCGGAGAAAAAAAAACTGATTTTTACAGTGATTTTTAAGTCAAAATTAGTGTTTATGCAAATGAGGTCACTTTTGCAAAAGTGTTGGCATAATATGATGCCAGGAAAACAACAAATCTTAAT
>JAHPZR010002183.1:20000-28760 GCA_019787425.1 Platygyra sinensis
GAACGTGTTGCTTACTTGCATTCTATATTGTGACGCCGGGCCCAGCTGTGATTAGAACTGTTTGCCTTCGTAAGGTTTTCATCGGAGCCGCCATGGCTTTACTTCGAGAAAGCTATACGCTTGTCTAGAGAAATTTTTATGTTTCTTGCCGCTATCTGATCGAGCTTATGTTTCTGGCGCTCGATGTATAGGTTTAATCCTCCTTTGATCGTTCTGATACCACAGGATTCAAATATAGCTCTTCTCACGCAAGTCTGATGACTGTTTGCGTGATTCGGCTTAGTTTCATGTTTCATGTTACACTTCGTTCTCTGATTGGCTTATTTAATTGATCCATCAAAAGTGCTAAAAGTGGGCGGCAAGCAAAAACCATACCAAATGTGGCAGGCGGGAATTTCACTCGCGGCTTCGCCGCTCGCCCGCTCACGCATCCCGCCAGCTACGCAGGCTACATCCTTCAAACTTGGTGAATACAATCTTCTACCCAGTATTTTAACGTTGCGATTCAGAAATTGTGTAAAATTCAATTTTGAAAAACATTATTTGCCACCGGATTCCCATAAAACACTGTAATTTCTGACCCGTCCGCTTTGCCTACCCATCAAGATGGCGTCGAAAACCGTGTCAAGGCCTATTGCTTCTTGAAGTAGCGCGCTAAAGAAAATTTAGTGGTGAACAATAGAGTGTTTATGTCTCGGAACTATCAGCCGATAGTTCCTCGACAGAAACACATTATTGAAACCTCCGCACGAGAAACCGGGAGACATTCGGAGATTCACCAGCGACACGATGTTTATTCTCAGCTGGTGTGTACTTCCGGAATTCTTCCATGTCTTCCTCAAGCGGAATCTATTCTAGCGAGCTCCAAATAAACCTCATGACATCAAAATTTTACTTTCAAATACGTATATACCTTATTCCAAAATGGCTGCCATTTTAGTATTCTTTTGTTTACTTGCAAATTAGCCCTTGTTGCCTCGTTTAAGGGAAAATATTCCTTGAATTTCGAGTTTAAGAACGAGGCAACAAGGGCTTGCAAGTAAACAAAAGAAAACTAAAATGGCGGCCATTTTGAAATAAGGTGTATACGATCACGTGATGATGGAAGCCAAAAATAGCACAACCCATCATTCATCTGCTGTTGAGTAGGTCTGGGGTAGTTTGCATAATATCTCGTAACGGCTCGAAGACATCGCGTATATCTAGTTCGTGTCAAATGAAAAATACTAAAAAAAAAAAACTCAAATTATCGTTTGGGTTAAAAAAAAAAGAAATTCAAGTTGTCTCGAATTGAAAGTGTAATGAGTTTCGAATCAAGCTTTGGAAAATGAAATAATTCAACCAAAGAAACCATTGTCCTCAAGGTTCCCTTCCCACCACTTCACCCACGTTTTACTTTAAGTTACCCAGCATAGGCCATGTTTACTCAAAAAAAGGATTCGCCATTTTATCAAGCGCTATTGCAATGGTTTAGATATCAAACTAGTTTTTTCTTCTTTTGAGATCGGTAACATGAATGGTGTGAAAGACCATATCCCTGGTGAGCTCTGTTCACCATGTCGTTCACTTGTGGTTTATAAGTTTGCATGTGCGAGTTGAAATGCCTGTTACGTCGGTAAAACGGTCCCGCATTTTTTCACTCGTGTGAAGGAGCATTTAGCCAGTGATAGGGCCACTCGCATTAAATTCTGAACATTGTCTCGTCTTGTGTTCAGCAGATTGTTTCCATGTTTTGGATTACGCCTCAACCAGTTTTCAACTTACGATAAAAGAGGCTATTAAACCCTCTTTGAATCAACAATTACACCATGTTAGTCTAAAATGATGTCTTTAATTCTAACACTTTCACGCTTTGACTCATTCTGTTGTTGCTATCAATTACATTAGCATTTCCTACTTATTATAAATTTTAAAACTTCCATTGCTTTGAAATGACACATGTATTATAATTTGAAACGTTTTGTCGTTTTCTTAAAATTCTACTGCTTCAAAAAAAAATAATAATAAAGAAAACACCAACTCGTCGACCTTTTTACGCATTCTTGGACACAGCAACAAATATTGTGATGATTTTAATGAATATTATCTGGCCAGTTAGATTTCTGGAAAAATCATGTGTCCTAGGAGGCTCTCCGCTGGTCTGAGACTGGGCTCATGGTTGCCCAGAAGAGGAACGGACAACATTATTGTGAAGCTCTAACATAACTGACACCAATTTAATAGTTGAAAAGCAAACTTAAAAAAAAACTAGTTACCTTGGGAAATAACAATGTTTCATATTACATGACTAATCTCTACTGATCGAGAAGTTGTGTAAATCATTGGGGTCTTATAGCTTTCCTCGTTATCCAACCTTGCATAAGACACCTGCTGAACTACTATTGAGTACTGATCGTAAAAAGCTACGGTAAGTGAAATCTTAACTGCAGCAAAAAAATCTAGTTTAAGTACTCCTTTAAACTATTTGATTCAAATCATCAAGCAGAAGCTATGCAAACGTTGTATTATTCTATGACTACTGATTCCAAAGTGAAAAAATTTAAGAATGACATGCGGCTAAAGAAAGTCCTAAAAGTAGGTCGTCTAATTAGCTACATTCAAGAGCATGGAATAACAAAGCTAACTAAGTGAACAGTAAAGTGGATGACATCATTCTTCACGAAGACGATTTTAAAAACGTTTTAAAGAACAACATTATCTTCACCACAAGAAAATTTAACTGACACAAAACTGAACTTGGTCCTGTTTAAGGCTGTATCATGCAAATGCGGTTATACTATCATCAAATATTCCATGATGGCGTTAAATGAAGTCACCCTGCCACTAACGTTCAATAGAAGTCTCTCCAACTTGACAAACTTTGGAAGCTCTAATGTTTCAGTCTTCTTTTATGCTAGAAACATTTCCTGACCTCTTGCCATGTAGTTATTGAAATGTGGACTGTCCTTTGATGTGGCTTAATTAATCCTCAGTTGTAAAGTAAAATATAATTTGCAGCAAAGAGAAGCATTTTTAGAAAAAGAAACAAACAAATAATTTTGCGCATTTTGAACTCTCGCTACCGTTTTGTTATATTACCTCTGATTTCCATTTTTTAATTTTTTTGTTCTGTGTTTTTTGTTTGTAATATTTTGAATATTTCCCCTTTTTTACAAATATATTAAAGAATCACCTTGAATTGGCTTTTAAGATTACTCAACTGAATTTTGAGTGGCCTAGCTTATAAAAAATAACAGCATATTGCATATTACGTGACTAATAAAATTATAGACATGTTTCTGACTCAAAAACATCCAACGTTGGCTAAAAATGTTTGTCTGGCCAAATTATCAGTATATTATCGATCTTTAAGGGGAAACACGGGCACTGACTGTTTCACGTTATTGGAAAATAAATTCACTATTTGTTTTCACAGTTGATGTCTCCAGCACTTCTACTGTAGCTTCGAAACTTTGCCGAACGCAAGAAACATGTAGTTGCTGGATATGAATGACTTGGAAAAAATCAACACTAGTTCCTTATTCGATTTTACGTTATTACACTAATGGCCTCGCCTGTGATTTTCCTGGCAATATTTACAGTTTTTGTTTTGGAGATCACGAACATTCAGTTTCTTCACCTGCTTGCATTTCATCATGAGCATAGCTTGTCATCTCAACTTCCGTTGATAACTGGAGAAATTGCTTACTTCAGCACCTAAATGGAAGAAAAATATTTTGATAAGGTGACAGGGTAACAGTGGAATTTCTGAGTTCCTCACCAGAATCCGTGGACAATAAAGGCGACTGGTGAAGAGTCCGCGTACTAAAAATTTTGATTAGCTCCTGTTTTTGTAAACTTACGATCTTTTCTGGTAGACTGCTTATTTCAATGGCAAGAAAATGAAATAAAAGATAAGAAAGACGTTAGATGCATACGTAGGTAAATCCAAAAGGAAAATATAGCCGAAAAAGTTCACGGAAAGTGAAATAATAATAATGATGATAATCGTAATCATAATCATAATCATAACAAAAATAATAAGAATAATGAGAATAAGAAAACTATATAAGAGTATCTTTTTCTACCATTTCTTAGGAGTGATCTTGGCTTTTGATACAAGTAATATAATGTAATTGTGCTATGAATACAGTCCCCATTCAAGACTCAGTTGAAGTCCAGAATCGTTTCTACTTACTATTCCCAGAAGTTGGTGCTTGTTTTAATTTCGCACAGTATAGAAGCGATTTCAAAAGGGACATTATAAGACACATTAATGTTTACTTACCATGCAGTCTCCTCACCACTTCAAATGAACGTCATCTCCAATGAGTACAAATGGTGCCCAATGCTTTTCTCCGCAAAAGTCTTCTCAAAGTCTCAGATGCTCCCGAGCCTTGCTAAGAGCCTCACTGGCACTTTTTCCTTCCACCAGGTGTTGGTAGAATGACATCATAAACTCCATCGCAGCTTCATCGTTAAGCGCCCACAAGGAAACCAGGACAGAACGAGCACCTGCGCCGAGAAAACTGCGAGCAATGCCAACCACACCCTCAGCCTTTACCTTCCCTCGGCCACTGTGACAGCAACTTAGAACAACCAGTCGCGCTTGCAGTTGAGCACTTGCTACATCTGCCATTGTCAAAAGGTAGTCTTCCTTCTCTGGTTCTTTGAATGGCCTGTCAGGGTTTGGAGTCAAGTAAATTTCTCCGGTCTCCATACAACCATGGGCGGCAATGTGAACTAAGGCCACCGCGTTGAGACGAGACAACACCTCTTCTTTTGTTGCAGATTCTCTAGTAAGCGGTTTGGTCTTTAGAATTTTTCCAATCGCTTCAACTTCCTTCTCGGCACAAGGAAGAGGTTCAGCTTTTTTCCTCCTACTATGATATCCTCAACTGAAGGATTTCCTACGAGCAGTGCATCTCTCTTACCGTGGTAGGCTGCTGAAAGATGTGTGATCATTTTTAGACAGGACAACGAGGGAACGACTCGGATTCTATAAGATTCAAACAGGAATTTTCCAGAATCGCTATCAAAAAATGCGGCAAAAGGAGCCAAGCACAAGGGACCATCTGGGACAATGATAATGTTCCTCCCTGGAAGAACGTGTGTAATAGGTCTGATGATCTGGTCATACAACTTTCGTAATGCGGCATACTTATCACCACATGGTGACTGTGAGCTCTTTGGAGGCTGATCTGTCGAAAATTTCGTATCCCTGATAGCATCTAGTGAACAATCTTCACACTCCACAGGAGAACGAAGGTCAATTTGTTGATAGGCCTGTTCTTTCAGTAAATCTAGATATTTGACAGCGTCTTTGTCTAAATAATTCTTATCAAAATGAACAGCGTTTCCTTGGAGTAGCACCCAGAAATAAATTTCTTTTCTTCCAACTGCCATGAACACAGTGCTTGGTGGAAGTGTTGATAACATCTCGACGGCAAATTCTTGTTTTGCAGATATTCGATACTTCGATTTCAAGAGCTCCATTAAAGCTTCTGCACGACCCTTCTCAGCAGCAAGGAGAGCCTGGTCAATCTTGCTTTGCTTTATCAGGATTTCCCACAACGCAATGTTGACAAGCTGGTACTCATTTCGCAGGTTAATTTTCCACTCGTCTTTGGACTGTTGACGATCTCGAGCTCTGATTGCGTCAAATTGCTTTACACTGCATTCATAGCAGCGCAGCGCATCATCTAAAGATCCTAGAGATTCGTAACTACAACCTAGTTGATAATAGGCGTTACCTTGTTCAGCTTCGTCTCCCTGTTCTTGGGCAATTCAATGGCTTGCTTGAGATTACCCTGAGCAAGATAAACACTTGCAAGATCGCCATAAGCGCTCGCCTCGGCTGCTCTGTCCTTCGATTCCTTGGCAATACTTTGGTATCGGCTGAAGTGTTTCAAAGCATCTTTCCATCTTTTAAGACTTCTGTAGATCTTTCCGAGTTTGCGATTGGCACTGCCCTCCAAAACCGGGTCTCCTACTTCTTTGGCAATTTCAATAGCCGATTCACTGTAACTTTCACATTCATTTAATTTTATTTTGGGATATGCACTTCCAAGAGATAAGTTGGCTCTCCCCTCCTCAGCCTTGTCCTCCAAATCCTCGGCAATTCTTAGTTGTTTTTTGAAGCAATTTATAGCTGCGGTTAAGTTTCCAAGACTGCGGTAATCCATTCCAAGGCTGGCTAGCGCACGGCCTTCATCAGCTCTATTTCCTGCCTTTTTGGCCGCCTCTAAGTACTGTTCGTGAGAACGTAAAGCTGATTTGAAATTACCAAGGTTGTAGTGGCAATCGCTAATCTCGCAATATGCAGCATAATCCTTGTTTGCCACGTTTTTAACACCTTTAAGCAGAGCGGAGTTCTCCATTGGTCTCTGCTAGGAACAATTAAGCTGTGAAATACGCATAAGAATAAGTATGAAAAAAATTGTGAGAAATATTGACATTTTAACTCTTTATTAATCGAGAGAAAATCGCGACTATTTGCTCATTATACATGTACAAAGGAAGAAAGAAATCAGAACCTAGCACGTGTGCTGTTCGGTTTAGCAAATTTTCCAACAGTTTATTCGTCTCGTAGCGGAAGTTTAATAGGATTACAGAATTACACAATGTTCAATTAACTGAGTGAAATTACTTCTCATTGAAAATGCTAGGAAGGTTCTGAGATATGCTATAAAAATTACCTAGCGGAATTCGAAATCTTCGTAAAATCTATACACCAGCCTGGTTATTTTAAGATAATGATCTTTCGCAAATTCCAGATGTGGACTGTACAACTTCGATTGATAAGAATTTTAAAATAGTGAACTGGAAATCAGTTGGACCGATTTATTATAGATCGTATGGATTATAGTATAAACTTTCACTGATTACAATTCTCGACCAGTGATCATGAACGAGGGAGATCTGTCCAGTTTGGGTATTGGACAATCTTGTTTCGATCCAAGCTTTTCAAAATGAAACTCCAGGCCAATAATTTCGGTATCCATAAATACACCGCTTCATAGTTTATTCTCGCATTTTTTTTGCACGCACACTCTACACAAGTCTTGTGTGTAGGTTTTTAAAAAAATCTATCGTAGGTTAAATACTTTTGTTCTTGGGCCATCGTAGTTTGATCAAAAAAAGAAAGAAACAGCAGTGATAAACATATTAAACTTGCACAATTTTTTATTAAAACTTGACGTTTCCCAAAACGTATGTAGAGTACATACGAAACGCAGGTGACTTTATCGTAGGTTACTTATCGGCATTATCGCCGAGTATACAAAAAGAAAAGTAGGCTCCGTGTATTATGAAGAATCGTTTTAATTTGCAATTAGAAATCGTAAAAGAGAGAGCAATAGAAAGAGGAGGACGCAGAAAAGTACACAAGCGATCAAACAAAAATAAAGCGCAAAAGCTTAACCTCCTTAATTGTTTTTCCGTTCAAAAAGATAGCTTTTCGCCTGTACCCAATCGAAATACTAAGATAATAGCCTTGACGTAAGGTTGAGTGTTAGTTTGTACGTTCAAATGTGGTCTGCGAGAATTACTGAAGCGACAAACTCTACAGACAGAGGACAGAAATAGGCATATGCAATATGGAAGATGGTACAAATTTTCCGGTTATATTTTATAACCTATTTTCCTTTTCACCCAGCAGTTGTAATAAGACGAAATTTTGTAGGCAACATTTACTTGACAAGCCCCTACTACTCAGTCAGTCATGATAAATATTCTGCACTATGTACAGGCGCCTTCGGAAGGAACACAAAATTTTACTCGGCCAAACATGTCGACAGTGGGTTTGAGCTTACATCAAGATCATGAGACGAAATTATTGTTTCAGTTTAAAACAATGAAAAAGTCACAGTGCAATTGCAATACGTACCATGGTTTTCACAAGATCCGTTACTGACACATGTCATACTAGTTGAAACACTGTGGATATATCCGGGACAAACTTTGCCGACAATCATGAAATACGGGACGTACAATAAAATGACTTCTTGAGCGTGTGACAAATTTATACGTTATACGATTTCGTCATTTCGATACAGATATTAATTTAGTAATGAAAGTAGCACGATAAAATGAAAAAAAAAATCATTCTCGTATTGTAGTCAAATTACATCATCAGTCGCATCGTGCGCTATATATAAGTTTGCAGGAAATTCAATATTTGGAACTTTTTACGGTTTATATATATGGCAACTCTATCGATTGAGAAATCTTTAGTGACGTGATTTCACTGTCATATGTCTATGAACACATGTCACGAAAATGATAACAAATGTGTTTACCAATGATTGGGTAGGCTTTTTGATACCATGGTTGTAGCATCAACTGATAAAGAGTGGTTATTATGACCCATCAAAATTTGATTGCTGTAAAGTGCTCAAAAACTGTTTTAGGCCACCTTAAAATGTTTTCACAACAGCAACACTTTTAAGTGTTGCCGTTGTGAAAACATTTTAAGGTGGTTAAAACCACTTTAACCTTTTCTTGTTTTTGGAAACTGAAATGAAATGTCATCGATCATATGTGGACAACAACATATGTAGTGTAAAGATGCACCAGTAAAAAGTGAAAAAAAAACTTCTAGTTCAGATACATGCAAAATTATTGGCTGATTATTATAAATGGGACGTAATGCGAATATTAAATCATAATATTCATGATCATAATCGCGCTAATTTTGACATGATCACACGAAAAATGTCGTAATGAATTTCAAACTTCAATTTTTTAATCTTACACTGTAAAAACCCTGGCCAAACGAAC
>JAHPZR010002184.1:0-2500 GCA_019787425.1 Platygyra sinensis
TCTTAAGGCCACTGCACACTAGCTGATTTTTTTGTCGGCCGACAAAAAATCTTCACTTGTCAGCTAGTGTGTGGTGAATTAAGACAAGTTTGCTAAAATTTCGGGACTTGTCGGCCAATATGTGACAGTACAGTGCTAAATCTGAAAACGTCTTGTCAGGCCTTGTTGGCTAGTATGTGGTGGACCAACAAGGAATTGTCCTGAGAGTGATGTGAACAAGCGTCTTTTCCAACAAAGCAAATTTCAATTTCCACTGAATAGGTGCCATCTTGATTTGGATGACTCAGCCCCTAAGCCTAAACATAGTTTGTCGCAACAAAAAATTACAGTAGGTAGTGTGCAGCAACCTGATTTTGCAACAAATTTTAACTCGATTTGACCCTGAAGAAAAATCTGCAGTTCTACAACAAAAATTGACTATCGTGTGGTGGTCTTAAAGCTTTCATACAGATTCCACAATACATAAAACTACTATCCCAGCTAGCAGCCACTTGTACTTTTCAGTCATTGCTTGAAACCTTTGCATCCTTTGGAACTATATGTAGAAGAAGTTACCTCTGCTGTTGATTGTGTCAAGTGTGTGCCAATTCCTCTTAGCAAGAGCTCAAAACCTGATTGCCCACCCCCTTTCTTCTTGGAATACCCCCTTCCCCCTGAACAATACTTTTTGACCACTCTCTGAAAGTAAAACCTGCAGTGGCCCATCAGGCCAGAGGTTATCCCAGTTTCAGTAGCATAAAGTGACAATGAGTATTTCTACTAACCCCCTGGACGGAATATTAGTCCATCACACAGTTACACCTGGCATTAAATTTGCTGGCACCCATTTATATACTGTGGGAGGCATGGTGGCTTCATAGTTAGTGAGTGAGCGGTCCGGGGTTGAGCCCTGGCCGGGGACATTGTGTTGTGTTTTTGGGCAAGACACTTTACTCTCACAGTGCCTCTCTCCACCCAGGTGCATAAATGGGTTCTGGCAAATTAATGTTTAATGCTGGGGGTAGCCCTGCGATGGACTAGCATCCCATTCAGGGGGGAGTACAAGTAGTCCTAGTCGCTTCATGCTACAGAAACCGGGATAAGCTCCGGCCTGATGGGCCACTTGGCTTGCACGCAGACTTAACCTTTTAGCATTTGTACACCTGGATGGAGAGAGGCACTGTCTGAGTAAAGTGTCTTGCCCATGAACACAACACAATGTCCCCACCCAGGGCTCAATCCAGGCCACTCAATCCAGAGTCAAGTGCGCTAGCCATGAGGCCACCACACCTCCACTTTGCTCAGGAAGGTGCCAGTTTATTCAGAATGAAATTAGTGCTACATTGTACAAACTGCTAAATAAATCAATCTGTCTTTTCAAATCAAGAACCAGAATTCTGGCATGTTCCTGAGTGTATAAATTTAGAAGATCTTACTAATGTACTAAGGAAAGCAGATTTGGTAAAATATGGAGTGGTACTAAGATCTATTAAAAAGTGAGTGACATAAGTGGTCAAACTAAAGTAGTTTCATCTTGGCACATGTAAAGGTTAATGCACTATACTAAGTGACTTTAGAGCATAATGATTAACTGGTGTTATAATACAGGCTTATACAGCTGTATTTTTTGCCGTAGGACATGGAACACAGGTGTGACCTTGTCTGTGGGAAAAAACTGCGTTGTGGATATCACAAATGTATGGAACTTTGCCATCCTGGCTACTGTCCCCCTTGTTTGATGTCAGGTAACAAGTTTTGCTACATGTAGTCATATCCGCGCAGTGGTTTTAAAAAGCATTTGTAGTATTTCTAGAGACCATTAAGGCCATGAACTTGGGTAATGTAAAGTCGCACTTGACACCTGCTTATGCCCACACTACTCACATGGTTTTCATGATCACAGTTTCCTATGTTAAGGGAGTTTTAGTATCTACACAAAATGTTCCTCTCCAATGTCCCTTGAGGTAGATAGGGAACTTCTGTAAATATAGCGTAATCAAATTTACTGTCACTGCAAAATCACCTCCACAGTACATTGGTTGGATACACCCTGGATATCCTGTGAAAGATTGGGAGATTTCTTCTTGAACTCCTTGAAAATGGCTTTGGTTCGATTAGACCCTGATCCTTACTAAGGCTATGCCTCAGAAATTAAAGAAATTAAATATTATTTTTTTTGAAACTTTCCCTGATTGTTCTCTGGAAAACACTGTTTTCAACAAAGTTTTCGGGAAAGTTTCAAGTACTGGAGTAAATCAATCAAGTATCACTGGCCAAAGCCATGAAGAACTTTGTAAATTAGCTGAAGTAATCTGAAGACAGTGCAGTAGGAAATTGGAAGCCATTGCAGTTTAACCAGTGGTAGACTTAGATGATCAATTTCTGTCATAACTGTAGAAATTCTCTGGTGCTCATTGGCCACATGAATTTATGATTTATGCAATACATCAATGAGCGAGAGCAGACAATTTGTTACTGTAAAAACAAATTGACATCAGTTTTTCATGCATCTGTCCCATTA
>JAHPZR010002184.1:7500-23946 GCA_019787425.1 Platygyra sinensis
TTATGTGGACATGTAAGGTTTTCATGCCCAGGAACTAGCAAAACTAGCAAAAACAAAAACATAACAGTGGCATTCTTCTCATGTTGCTCTTCGTTGTTTTCTTTTGGCTTTGCTAATTGCTTATTTGATTTATTCTAATTTTTGGACAAACAGCTCTTTAGAGTTATTAAATTGCTGTGTATTATTTTATTGGTGTCTTTGGTCTGATATAAGTTCTAACTGACATTTGTTAAATCAACAGTGAATCATACTTGCCACAATGAGGATGTATGCCCTCCTTGCACAGCTTTAACTAAGAAAAAGTGCATGGGCAACCATGAGGTAATGATGCACCCTTATACTGTTAATATACTTTGCCCACAGTACATTACTAAAATCACATAGTTTTACTAGTTTTTTGTGCTCAGATTTCAACTGTTTTTTCATGTTCAGCTACATGACAAAGTACAGATTACAAACATAGGCTTAAAGAATTTCATCAATTTACTGTTAATGGTTAAAGTTGTTGATTAAGGGAGAATTGTCCCACAGGATACAAAAGGTCCTTTTATTTTGCGCTGGAATGTAGTGCTGGCTGGATCAATCACATGAATGCAATATGTACATAATTTTATGTGACCAGAGGAGCAGGACCTTACAAGTTCTTTGACTCTCTCCACTCTAAAGTGTGCCATCACTGTGTGTAGTTTTTTAAGTACCACTGGAATGAAGATGTGTTGGCAAACTAAATGTTACATAGAACTTGTCCTTCATTGCAGGATACTGTGCTCATCCAGTTTCTTTCATTATTTTGTATGTAACACCATAGGTTTGATCCCATGTTTCTAGGAAAACATATGGCCCATGGCACTATCTGGCTGTTGTGCCTCTTTGATTTCATTAGGACTGAATGGTGTCAGATTCAGATCCTTTAATGTGGGTTTAGGAGTTGCCATGTGGGCAGCAGTTGCAGTAGCCCATTGGCTTCTGCCTTTGGCTGTTCCCTCGCTGCTCCCAGGGTTGCTTCAAGGACACTTTTGGGTACGCACTCTGTACAATCTCTCATATAATTGGCTAATGCCATTCTTAACAGAATATGTGCATCATTATTGCTTGGTTGGTACCTGATTGTAAAGCTATAATCTGCTGAACTCAGCTATCCACCAATACCCTGTGGCATTCAGCTTTGCTGATCACATCACATAAATTAGCAGGTTATTGGCAGTCAAGACAACAAATGTTAGGCAAAAAAAAGAATAATCTCTAAACTTGTCAGTAACTTTGAACTCTGATTTCGCTGAATGCTAGTGGTAGTTGTGTTTTTTTTTTGGTGTCAATGTCCAAGAGCCATTTCCAGCCACTCTCAGTTTGCCATTGTGGCATCCATGTGCAATACAAATGGTTGTTCATAGTCAGGTTAAGCCATTACCCCTGGCTGCATTAGAAGTTCAATTAGAAAGTTTAAAGTCGTTCTTGATGTCTTTTCATTCCATGGAATTTGGTATTGACTATAGTTGTCCCTTCCATGCGGGAAACTTCCACGTGGCATGCTGAAGGAATTTCACCAACAGAGGATAATGTTGAAGCTATCAAGAAAGCACCACGCCCTGAAAACTGCACCCAATTAAGGGCTTTCCTTGAAATGATCAACTACCACGGAAAGTTCATCCGCAATCTGAGCTCAATTCTTGAGCCACTCAATCAGCTCCTTCAGAAAGATCAAGAGTTCCTGTGGTCCCCCCAGTGTGAAGAGCCTTCAACAAGGCAAAAGAATCCCTCCCTTCCTCACATGTGCTTGTGCATTACAATCCTAGCCTCCCAGTGATTCTTAAAAGCGACACCAGCCAATGGAGACGAGAGACCCATAGCATATGCCTCAAGATCCTTGAATTCATCTGAGAAGAATTATACAGTCAAATAGAGAAGGAAGGCCTAGCCATCAATTTTGGCATGACCAAGTACTACATGTACCTGTTTGGGCGCAAGTTCAAACTTCAAACTGGTCACCAACCCTTGTTAAAGATCTTTGCACCAGACTCTGCCACACCTGTTTTGGCAGCCGCACGTCTTCAGCGTTGGTCCTTGCTGCTGTCATCATATCATACGAAATTGAATTCAAGCCATCTGCTGAAGTCGCCAGCTCTGATGCTTTGTCAAGTTGTCTTGTCTTGTCTTGTCCAGGCTCCCTCTGCAGTACACATTATTACAACTTCACGCCGCTTTAAATGTGTCTTTCTGAAATGGCTTACACTGCTGGATGTTGTAGCTTGAAGGCTCAGTTTATTCCTTTGGGCATTGCTTTCGGTAGCATCCGAAAGCGTCTCGAATAACTTCGGTTTTATTCGGTTTGAAAAAGGTGAGATATTTTGGAAGGAGACCTCAAAGAGACTTCAAAAGACTGGAACAATGCTGCTATTAAGGGACCATGAGCGAACTGACTTGTGAACGTACCCTTTTGTTTGCGATGTGTGAATGATTATGAAGTAATCCGAAGTAATCACCGCAGACATTTTATAGATTTGGCTTCTTCGCAACATATTTTCAAATTTTGTAAGCTTAAGCTTGTGTATTTTTGAATACAGATCATATCGAGTGCTTTAAAAAGAGATCTTGAACGAGTTGTTTTGGTCACGGAACGCCAAAATTAGATTTTTTCGTAGAGCGGCGGCCATAGTTAATTTACGCGTGAACACGTTCCGATGCGTGGTGAATACCCAGATCACTTAATGGATTTGAACTTTTCCTTTGACCACAACTTTTTAATTAGACGCTTTCAAGGAGCTCTAAGGAGAGATTTTATGAGAATTCTTTTGTTTTGAAGCCGACTGACTGCTCAATTCAAAGCCGCCGGCAAGTTTTATTCACAGTTTTATTCATGTTATCTGTTCCCCCCAGAATATGTATTTGATGACTTTTTCTTTCTTTGCTCAATAAAGAAAGTTCAATCAAAAATCCTTGATTTGTATATTTTTAATAAAAAACTCAGGGAGTTTTATCATTTTCCTTCATGTAGCCACGTTAACCCCACGCGTAAGTGGAAATTCCGACAATTGTGGCATGTAACTTGTTGTTAGTTTTTGAATTTTTTTATGTTTTCTCCCAAAATACTCAGCGAGTGTTACAATTTTACTCCATACAGCCACGTTTAACCCTGCTTGTAAGTGGAAATTTCGACAATCATGGCATGTAACTTGTTAAGTTTTTATTTTAGGTTAAACAATCGAGGCTTTTTTTTTATCGTGTATATATTTGTTTTGTTTCGATTCGAGTGAGTGCACAATCGAAAAGATTTTACGCAGGGAATGTTAAAGCAAAGGCAACGAGAAACGAAATAAGGTAAGAACAGATCAGCAAATAAAAATGTTTTGGAAAAAGAAACCCTCTCTTGATCGAAATGTTGACTCAGAAAAGTTAAAAAGGAGATTATGTAGAATTTTCAACCTTTACTCTTTACGGCCTTAAAAAATTGTTCACTCGAACACCATTCTTGTAACCAAAATTTCACTGAGAGCGTAATCTTGACCGATGTGTCTGTTCGTTCGGTGGTAATTGACAAAAACCTCCCCTCGTCAATAAAGATATCTGGTTCAAGTTTGAAATTGACAAGAATGGTGGCACCAGCTGTGGTAACACATTCTATGAATTTAAAATCAATCAAGCAGACATTATCGTAGTCCTAGGGTTTTATTTCTTCTCTGTTAACAAAAGAAAAATATCTCACCAACATCAAAGAGCTTGCGCTCTTCGGAAACATGCCCTGTTGTCGGCGGAACATCATTATGAATAAGTGATGAGTAAGAACAATAGCGTAAATATATGAATGCTCAATGACCCCAGAATTTGGGGTACACACTTAAAGCGGCATGAAGTTGTATTGAGAAAGGATGCCAGTGTCGAGGACAAAATCTTCCAGGTGTCAGTAGTCCAACTACACAAACACCCTGTTTCTGTCTTGGAAATTGCACGCCAGACCGCCAGAAATCCAGTCCTAGCAAAGGCTCTTGCAATGACCCAAAATGGTTGGCCAGTTCACTTCTGCACCACTCCTGGGCTCAAGCCATTCTTCCTCCGCAAGGATGAGCTCTCTGTCGAGCAAGGCTGTCTGATGTGGGGCTTGCGAACCATCATACCTCCCTCCTTACAGGAGCAGATGCTAAGTGAGCTACATAAGGCGCACGCTGGAGTCGCACGCGTGAAGGCAGCTGCCCGCAGTCCTGTCTGGTGGCCTGGAATAGACAGGGACATTGAGGAGAGAGCACGTGGATGCAAGCAGTGTTTCAAAACCAGAAAGGCTCCGCAAAAAGCACCACTTTTCCCTTGGTCATGGCCTACAGCTCCATGGCAGCGCATACACGTAGACTTTGCCACCCACCAGTCCAACCACTATCTCATTATAGTTGATGCTCACTCAAAGTGGCCTGAAGACTTTTGAAGCAACCATTGCTCTCAAATGATACATGTATGGCTCCAGTGTTGGTTTTGTTTCATGTTATTTTTAATTGAGTGAAGCACAAAAAATTATAAGTCCATGGTTTTCATGGTGAGACAAACACAAGTCCTCTCATACTTTCCCTTTGCTACTTCTTCAAAATGCAGATCTTTAATTTTGTGGCCTTATTCCACTGTTAAACAATGCTCTGCTTGGCCTAGGCCCCAGCACAACTGATTTCACCTGTGACCATTGTTTTTGCGGCAAATGAAAAGTGCATAGTGTTGTAGTGCACCCGCAATCCCAGTTTTGGAAGAAGCCAGTGAAACAGTATGGAGCCTGGTAAACACAGTTTTTACAGAGTGAGAAATCTACTAGCTACTAGATATGAATGATTTCCTTTTATAAAGATCTAAAAACACAAGTTTTGTTTTGGTTAACATAAGTTCTCCCCAGCGTGAGTTGCCAGCTGGTGACCAATTCTGAAAATTTAGTCACCACTGCTCAATTTTTGGTCACATTGGCGACCAATGAGTTGTGATTTTGAGTCCTGTTTAAACTCTTGTTACATCCCTGCAATGCTTAACCTACATATTAAAGTGTTTTATGGCCCTAGGAAAGGACTGTTTGCCATAGGCTATTGCAGAAACGTGAGAGGACTGGGAAAGAGTATGGTTGTTTCTCCGTTTATTTGAAAAATGAAGATGTTCAAATGAAAGATCAATTAGATTTGAGAGACTTTAATTAGCACGAATAGAAGTATTTGGAGGAGAAAAATGGCAAAATGGTAGCTCTTCAAATGTCACCCAAAATAGAGAGTTTGTATGGATTGGGTAGACAGGCCACAAAATTATGAGAGTTTGTATGGAATTTTTCAACTTTTGCAAGGCTCCCATTTGGACAATTTTTCGCAGAAAACTCTTTTACTTGGTTGGTTAGCTTTCCATTCATGAACATTTCAGCTGAGATGTTTAGATTTTCAATCTAATCGATATAAGAAACTCACCCCAGTGCTCTCATGTTTCTGCAATGGGCTATGGGAAAACCTAAAAAATTTGCTGTCTTCTGACTGAGCAAGGAAAAAATTTGGGTGAAGCCAGACCCTGTGAGTTGGTTAGACTGCATCAAAATAAAATGTACTGTGAATCTTGTTGCTGCTGTGACTCACACTTGTGCGTTTCTGAGTAGAGTCCATTTCTAAACATTTTGTAACAGTGAAGTATCTGCAGCATCATGGATTCTAATAGATTTAATTCCCATTGTTAATTTCATATTTTCCAGGTTCGCCACAGCATTCCATGTCATGTTACTGATGTGTCATGTGGAAAGACCTGTGGAAAGCAATTGAGCTGTGGACACAAATGTGCAAAGATTTGCCATAGGGTATGTAGTTGACTTATACTAAGAATTGTAATGGTAATACAAATAATATATAATGAAGTCTTCCAAGTACACTTTCTATATCTACAAAATTTTGAATGCCAAACAACTTTGTCAATGTGAAGTCCAAGACAGTGCTGGACCAGGTTTAAACACAGGGTTTGTGCACTTTTTCAGACCAAAAATTCAAGGACTTTTCAAGGACTTTTTTTAATTAAAAATTTACCTCAAACCAAGTGAAAATGTGTTAAAACCTTTCTTTTTGTTAAACGGATAGTGCAGAACATTACTAGTTTTTCATATGTCGTGACCATTAAAATTCCTGGGCCGGGTTGTTCAAAGCCCAATTAAAGCTAACTCAGGGTTAGCGAGAATTTTGATTTCATTTTTGCAACTTTTTGGTGAGACGTTCTATTTATATTGTTTGCCCTTCAGTTTTGAGCTGTAGCAATCTCAAACTACACCAAACATTACAGGTAAAAAGCATTTTTAAACAAGAAAATATAATTCTTCAGTTAACCTTTAACCCTCAGTTAAAACAGAGACAAATGGCTGCCTGTTAGTTAAATATGATCAGAACCATTCATTTGCTATGCCACGAATACCGTAATGCTCAAGTTTAGCTAGGAGAATGCTATGCTCTACTGTATCGAAGGCCTTACTTAAGTCCAAAAATATACCACAAGAGTATAATTTTGCTTCAATGGCTCTTTGAATTTTATCTGTAATGAGCAATGTAACGTGGGTAGTGGAGCACCCACTACGGAAACCAAACTGATTCTCAGTTAATATATTATGCTTATCAAGATTTTGCTGCTGAAACATTTAAAACACCTTGTTTTTTTTTTTTCTGAAGATTCACTCGTCCAAAGGACAAGTAAGATTGATAACCCACTTGTTTACTGGCCAAAACCACTTGTCTGGGGCAAGTGGACACTGTCTTTGTCGCACCCTGGCCCGGTAAGGAAAGAAAAGCAATTCAGGCTACTGAACGACTTTTCCAAAATTGATGTTACTATTCTCTCATGGACAAGTGATCCCAATGTCCGGTTTTGCTGCAGTTTTTTGAGTTTTCACAACAAGCATGGACCACCATTTAGTGATCTACGAAATTTTTCACATGACAAGCAAAACCAAGAAATTTCAACATTCCACTCTCATAAGGATCTCAGAGATAGAAATCATCACTCACTAGGCCACTGTAATGTAAATTACCGGTAAAGGAAAGATCATTGGTGAAATTAAATCCTTTTTTGGCTTAATAAAAACAAGCATTTTATGGACAAGATATTGTTAAAGGTTACTTCACTGTCAAACTTGCTTGATCTTCAAAAAGTTGTTTATCTCATTTGGTAGAATTAAGATAATCAATCTCCACTTTCTCTCCTTTTTTTTGTACTTTCCCCTAGACAACATACTGTATTAGCCCATCCAAATAGAGGTTATTTGTAAAGTAAACACATAGTTTTCAGATGAAGTTAGTAAATCACAGATTTCTCAGTGAGCTTCACTTGGTGTTTATTTTGCACAGATTTAATCACAACTCTTATTTTAATTTAAGCATTTTTTATTGGCTCTTGTAGAAAGCAAAAATAGTTGAGATAAAGAAATGGGCTGTCTTTTGTCTTTTCTTAATACAACAACACAGACCAGTTTTACCGGCTTAATCTGAGCTTAATCGAAGGATAGTTAATCAAAGATGAAATCTGTTTTCAGAAACACAATTTTATCCCCTGATTAGTCATCCCAGAAATAAGAAATTTAATTGTGGAATAACTGCTAACCTCAGTTTATTTGAATCGACTTTCAAACAACTGGGGCCAGTATAAATGTGTCTTGTAATCTTCATTAGCAGCATTTATGGCAGCATTTTTAGATTTAGGGGTGGCCACTGGTATAGCAGCTGATCCGAGGGCAGAAGCTCATCTGAGGGCTGTAATGTAGAATGCATGTTAAACATTGGGAATAAGCAACTCATAGCTAATAAAAACGGAAAACCATATAGAAGTGCATAATTATTCATTATTTCCATTTCAGGCTGCCATTAACTTTTTCTTCATCTTAGTATGTTCTTATTCATTCAGCCACCATGTCTAGGTGACAATGAACCTTGCCTTCAACAATGTGAACTTCCACGCAAGGAGTGTGGCCACCCTTGTGCAGCCCCGTGTCATCCAAACAAGGAATGCCCGGCATCACCTTGTAAAATCAGGGTAAGATATTTTATGGGTGTGCATAACCTTTAAAGGAGATCACTCAAAAAACGGATATATTTTGTCAATGCTGATACAGGTAAAAGATTTACACTAATAAGTTTAGCCACTCGCAGAAGTTCCACCCTCTAAAGTGCAGGCTCTCCATATGAACTTTGTCATAGAAGTAAAACAATTATTACTTACCAATACAAAAGCAAATATGTAAGTGCCACGACTGGCTTCTTGATTCCTTTGTGGTAGAGTGTGTTAAAGGTAAAGGTCACTCTAAAAAGCTCATCTTTTGTCTTCTCTATAGCAAGTAAACACTTAGCTTTTCCTCTCAGTGCCCAGTATCCTGACAAATTTTGTCTCGAAAGAAGCAATTTTGGAGGCTGCCATTTTGGCAGCTAGGCCATGTTTATGTGACATTATTCTGTCAGACTTGAAATTGGCAGGAAGGAGAAAAAGCCCCAACTTACTTGGTGCCCTACACAAGGTCAGCAAAATCTATATTTCCCAAACAATTATCCATTTTACTATGTTTAATGCTTTCAGTTTGGAGTTTAGAGCATGTTTGAAATTAGTATGGCTCAAGGGCAGCCATAACCCAGAGTGGTAGTTGAAAGGCCTGTCCAAAGCCATTTTTATGATAACTGCAAAACTTCTCTCAGTCTCATTGGCTAATGTTTATTTTCAATATGCGTAGACGCATGAATTCATAATTTATGCAATGCGTCAACCACCGAGAGCGAGATAATATGTGACAATTTTCATCGTAGAAGACAAATTGATGTCATTTTTTAGGTGTTTGTTTTGTTTTTGACAAAACTTAATTCCACAAGGTATAAAAAGAAAACAAATGAACCAAGGTGCTAACTGAGAAATTTTGTTTCAGGTGACTGTGAAATGCAAATGTGGGAGACGTTCTGAAAACTTTCCATGTCTTCAAGGAGGTGACAGAGTGGCTGTTAATCAAGCATATCAGCGGTAAGGCTTAACAATATTGTAAGGCTATTGTTTATGTAATGTTTAAAAATCGAGCAGCAGTGTTTTTAGACCCGATAAAACACGTGCTGCAAGAATTTTGAACGGCTTCAAAAACATTCCACAAAAAAGGCATGTGTCTTCGGAGTCCGAACAAAGGTTCAAATTGTGAGGGGAAGATATTAGCATACAAGAAAAACAAGCTATGCCTTATCAATATTCTTTATATAAAGAATACAAAAGAGGAGTGTTTTATCATGAGATAAAGCTCATGCATTTGACGCTTTATCGGTGTTTTGATAGGCTGTTAGGCTCATGAATTATTGATGAGTTTTTGAAGTTTATTACTAAGAAACACTGGTGAATAATGCCACTAGACTGTACCACATATAAAACTTGCTGACGAGCAATTCAGGATGTGGTAAATGTGGAACTTTGGGACAAATGTGTTTTTGTGATCCTCAGAATTCTGGCTTTCCAGAGATCATGCCCAGAAAGGAGTTTGAAATCTAGAAGAAACAAAACCTTTGTAGTGGTCCTGGCAACAAATATGTAATTCTTGTTAAGAAAATTCTATCATAGAATTATCCACCATTAAGCTGTATACTTTTGTGGTCAAAACTCAAATTGTGCTTGGAGTGAGCTATTCGTGTTGCTGAAGTAAACTAATTCATTACTGACTTTTGAACAAATAGCAACAGATTAAAGCCTCAGGTGGAGACAGCATCACAGCCAAACACATGACTGTATGTAAACTCGGAAGGATTTGCATCCCTCTTCCTCTCAATTATCAAATAATCATCTTGGATATGACTCGGAGATGACCGTGTTTTTGTTTGTCAGGTGAATTTGGCAAGCTGGTGGGCTTTTGGGTCTTATTCAATTTTACTGAACCTATAATTGATCAATGTTGGTGCCTTTAAGGCCAACATTGTGACTGCTAGAATGCTCAAAATACAAAGTCCCAATGCCACAGTTTTTAAGAAGAAACTGGAAACGCTTTAATTTGCAGTCTTGCACAATTGGCAGTGGAGAACAACCCAAAGTTCAGCAGATCAGCTGCAATCTTAAAGATGTTCGTTCCTCACCACATTAATTATAAAATAAAATGCTGTTATTTCCGTTTTTTGGCCCAATTTCTGCCTGTCTTTTTGTACTAGCCCTGCCTCTTTCCTGAACAGTGACTGGTAATTCAGTCTAATTCTGTTTTAGAGTGGTGTCTCAGGGGTCAAATGAAGTTTGAGTGACGCCCAGATTGATTTCTTCTTGGGATTTAATTCAAATTTTGTGATAAGCTTCCTGTGATGCTGGGCTCATAAGTTCCTTTACTCAGTAAAGCTGTGACCTCAAATGTCCTGCCATTAGATCAACCTCATTTCCAGTGTCTCTCATCTTACCACCCCCTGGAGCCAGTGAGGAGCGACTGTTCTTTCATGTATCTTTCATTATGAAACAACAACAAGAGCTAAGTTTATTTTTTACACAAAGGAGAATGATAATTTTTTAAACCAACATTTTTGCTTTACATAATATGACTGTTAACTGCAATAGACGAATCAATAAATAAACACCACAACATACTGGATATAGTTTGGATGATGTCAGTTCTTCCAAGTTTCAATATCATAGTTTGACCCAGAATAGTTTTGAAATGACCCAATTGAAAGTGTCATGTGAGACACATACATGTACTGTCATGACCCACTTTGGCTAATTGCTAGATTGAACATTGTCCAAGACTTGATTATGTGTTGCTAGGATGAAGGCAAAGGTTTAGTACTTTTAAGAAAACTCTGTCAATAAAAATTGATGGAGATTCTATAATGCAAGTTAAATTTACAAAATGTGGTGGTGAGTATATAGATGAATATTAAACTTGGAATATGCTCGCATCAATAAAATTACCAAAAAGGTATTGTTTTGTTCTATTTGAAATGTGTCTACACATTTTGTAATGCTTTTGTGTAACCCCATTTCAATTATTGTGGTGTCATATGGGGGAATTGCAACAAACCCTTAGCTCTATAATTGAAAATTACAAAAATGCTCTGTGCGAATCTTGACTTCTTCATATGACACCAGTGCTGATGATATCATCACAAGACTTGGCTGGGATAATCCTCAAACTGCAAACAGTTATGATGCAGAGTTTTCAAATTGAAACGAAAGTAACAGGAGGAAATTCTTAAGTAGGTTACTGGAGATGAGCACCTCCTTCTGCACAGGGAAACAGGGTGCTCCCCCAGAAAACTTTGAATATCAAGGTGCCTTGATTTTGCTGAAGACCATTGTACACTTTTTATCAAGGTGTAACTCCCTGCTGGTTCAACAGATGGTCAAAGACTGAACAACTGACAGAATAACTCAAATCTTTGTACTCTTAATCTGTTCGCTCCTCTTCAATACACTTCACTCCCCCTATTACCACATGGTGTTCCAAATATTGAAGGTCCCTTATATGGCTATGTCATGCATCACACAACAACATTACACTGCCGTCCCAGATAATGGCAAATTTCAAACAATAACTGGAAATCTTACATTAAAATCAACTACATTTATAAACTCTAATCAACAATGATTTCAATAAACATATACAGGCAGAAACTAGCGATAAAAGAGTCCAACATTTCGGCGACATCTCGGCGCCATTGTCAAGGGAAACTTAATCAAATAATATGATGCAATTTCAAGAGTAACTAAGAGTCCAGAGGAGTCATTAATTTGCATAAGTCAGACAAAGGGCCTTAGGGCAAATTGAGTCTGATTGTACATTTAAACATGGTCGTAATTGTTTAATGAGTAACATCTCATTAATGAGACAATCAAACTTGTTCTGGCATTTTTTCAACACATTAAAACAACTGTGAAAATCATCTGGAATCCTGCCTGCATGTCTATTATGATCATAGTGTTTGCACACTGACAAGGTTTTGCTTCTATGTCCATTGACGAGCACAATCAGATGTCCATGGGTGTATCCGACTTAATCAGCAAGTCAAATCTGCAAAGCTTTAACCTTTAATTATATAAGTCTGCCTAAAACCAAAGAAGAAATGAGAGAACTTGTTGTTAAGTTTGAATTAAGACGAGGTTTTC
Organism: Platygyra sinensis; assembly: GCA_019787425.1. Taxonomy (NCBI): domain Eukaryota; kingdom Metazoa; phylum Cnidaria; class Anthozoa; order Scleractinia; family Merulinidae; genus Platygyra; species Platygyra sinensis. The sequence goes on from JAHPZR010002184.1 coordinate 19,567, forward strand.
CCCAATCGTTTGGTTGTGTGGACAGAACACAATCCATATTCCTATTCAACAACCTTTAGAAAATTCTCATGATTTTTATTCATTCAAATGAAGTACACTCTTGATCTGCAGGGAATCTGTGATTTTGAAGGGAAGTTTATTGACGTAGATTGCAAGTGGCCAGAAAGCATACACGACACTAAAGTTTTCAGTAACTCGCATAAATTCCATGTTTAGAGATGGCACACTTCCCCTACTGCACAGATTAATTCTTCGAAGTGTTGACAAGGTTCTGTGCTTGGAGATCCTGCTTTCACTTAACTCCCTGACCTGATAAAGGAGTTCACAACCTGCACAACAAACGAGCAAGTTATGTTTGACAACTTACTAAGATCGTCAAGAAATCCAATAGAATGTGCTTATGGCCATATAAAGGAAAGATGGCAGATGCTGAATAAACCAATTGACCTAAAGCTGGAACATGTGCCACAGATTGTATATTCATGCTTTGTCTTGCATAACTTTTGTGAAATAAATGGTACCAGGTTAGATGATGATCATGTACAAAGACAAATTGAGCTGGATAAACAGGTGCAACCAAATGTGGCACCAGACAGGTTCTTTTCATACAATTCAGTAGATGGAGAGAGAGTCAGAAATGTAATTATTGCCTACATAAAAGAACACCTTCCAGACTGTTTGTCTTAATCCTGACCTGTTTTGATTACCGTAATTACATGATTAATATCCAGGCATAATAAGTATTCAGTTTTTCCTTAATCCTGCTATTGCCTGCTTTTATCTTTGTCAAGGATGTTCTTGTATTTGTATACTCGTCTTTGGTCATCTCCTTAAGAGGTTTTGAGAGCACACAAACTATGTTAGGACCAAAGTCGCTTTCTTTATAAACCAAAGCCATAGCCTTTCTGACATCTTCATATAACCTCACCTTGTGACTGTTGAAGTCGATAGCGTTAAACTTGCAGGCACTTCTATAATCTTTAATGCAATCTATTAGTGTTTTTACCATGTCGTTGGTCCAAGACCATTTACCTTTGGCGTTTTGATGCCATTTTGTAGTTGCTCCAATGAACCAAAACACACAGGCTCCAGGAAAATTGAACTGTCCTGTCTCGGTGGGTGAGCCGAAGTGTTTATAAAACAAAAACTTGTCCCACCTGCCATGGTTAGCCTACCTGCTGAGGTGAGACAACTCAGGGACATATAAATGGTTACTGGCCTTTTCAATAACACAGTGAAAAGTTAACCTGTGAGGGTAGCTTATGGGTAGGGTTGTCTCAGGTACCCAAGACCATATAAATGGGGCTTTAGTGTTGTTCCAGCCATTGATTGTATCTTGTATTTCATGTTCTGCCCAGGCTCTTAGCCAGATGGCCATCCAGGCATCTTGTGGATGGCCACTTATTGAAGAGAATAGTTCTGTGTTTTTCATATGTTGCCTTATGAATTTTTCATTTGAACAGGCCCTGTAGCGTATTTTGGATGGCCACTTTTCAAATCCTGGCTAAAAGCCTGGTTCTGCCTCAACAAAGTTAGTCCCTCTGTGTTATCTGATCTCCTCGGGGGTCTTCTTTGGCTGACAAACTGTCGCAAGGCCATAATGAAATTGTCAGTCTCTAACGATGGTCCTTGCTCCAGGAAAACGGCTTGCGTTGTTAAACAAGTTGATAAGCATCCCAAGCGTTTCGCTGAACCGTGGCCCAATTTAACCGTTAGTGGCCTAATGAAATTGACGCCAGAGAACATAGAGGGTGGTTTGTACAATTGCTATATCTCTTAAGGGGAGCCATGACCTACTTGGGGCCAGACTTTTGTGACAGTAGCGAACAATCAGCTGACTAACGTGGTGCTTCTTTGAGAGTATGAATGGGTGCTTTTTGCCAGCACTGGTTTCAACTTCAGAAGCCTGCTGTAACTCCTTACTTCCATGTTGGCCTTGAGGTCTTTGACTTCTTTAACGAAACTTTGAGCCTGGACTAACCTCACGACTAGAAGGGTTGTTTGCCAGAGCTCCTCTGTGGTTAATGTATCTGTACTCCAAGAGGTTCTCCTGTTCCTTAGCCAATGGCAAAAGTATACTAGCCATGCAATGCAACGTTGCAACTTTGACCACGAGCTTAAGTGAGTCATCTTGTAAACAGGACGGACGCTTACACATGGAGCTTCTGAGTTGCATCCAGTGTCAGGTTTTAAATTTCCATTGAATGAACTTGCAGTTCATCCCGAACTTCAGGATCATTTTGTGAAACTTCACCAATCTCTGCTTCAGGCCAATTCTCTTCCGATTCCCAAAGATACTCTGGTCCCTTCCACCAACAATGCTGATCGATCAATTTCTGGGGCTTCAAACCACAGAAAGCATTGTCGGCTGGATTCAATTTTCCTGGGCAGTGTCTCCATTGGTCTGGACTGGTTATCTCGAATCTCGGCAATTCTGTTGGTTACATAGGTGTGAAAACGTTTGCTTTCATTCTTGATGTACTGCAAGGAAGTTTGAGAGTCAGTCCAGAATACTACTCTATCAATATTGTAGGTTAACTTCTCTCGACAAACTTGATAAGTCCTGGCAGAGTGTCACAGCTTGCAGTTCAAGTCTTGGGATTGAAATTGGTCTCACTGGCATCGCCTTTGCCTCTGCCAATCAGGAAGAAGCACTGAATAGAGCCATCATCATAGTCGAACCGCAGATGCACTTGCCATAACCCTCATCTGATGCATCTGAGAATTGGTGAAGAGAGATTTGTTTGACTTCTCTGTGTAGCTGGAAATGACATCTCGGTATCTGTAGTTGCATCAAAGCAGAACGTTCAGACTTCCATCGTTCCCAGTGGGCAAGCTCAGACTCAGGAACAGGATCATCCCAGGTTAACTGTAATTTCTACCGCTGCTGCATGATCTTCTTTGCTTCCAGCACTACTGGACAGACGAAACACATAGGATCGTAAAGGGAACTAATAGCTGAAAGGATCCCTTGTTTAGTGGCTGGTTTGTCGGGTTTGAAGGCTTCAAATTGGAAGACATCTTTCTTGACATTCCACAGAACACCCAGCACCCTCTCAATAGGCAACTCATCTAAGCCTAGGATCACAGTTTGGCCACACCCTTTTATCTCTGGGTATGCTTGCTATCACTTCTCAACTATTGCTCGTCCACTTAATCAGACAAAATCCACTCTTCTCAAGTAGGGACATCAATTCATGTGTCAGTGAAATCACTCCACTGAGCGTTTCTGTGGCCTTCAACAAATCGTCAATGTAAAAGTCCTCTTGGGCAGACTTGACAGCTTCTTCACTAAAAATCTTGTTATCTTCAGCGGTTCTCTTGATGCAGTAGTTTGTGCAGATCAGAGAATCTTTGGCACCAAAAATGCAAGAGACCATGTGATGCTCCTCAGGGGACTTAGGGAAGTCAGTGTCTTCCCACCATAAGAAACAAAGGGCGTGGTGTCCTCGGCAGGTACTTTCACCTGAAGGAACATAGAGTGTATGTCTGCCGCAAGTACAATGTACAATGCGTTCTTGTCTGAACCTCAGTAACACGCCAAGCAAACTGTTAAGGGAAATGCCATCATGTGGGTGGAAGACACTGTGGTGTGGCAGATACCACGTCCTGGGACTTCGAGCCGCAGCCTCGTCCTCTGTCAACTTTCTTGCATATTGTTTTGTCACAAGGTCGTCCATAAAGTTCCAGCATTTACACCACAACTGCTCATCTGGGCTTAGCCGTCTTCTCAGAGAACTAGGTCTATCTACAGCAGTCAGTCTGTTGTTTGGCAACCAAGGATTCTTAGTGCTTCCACAGCATTTTGACCTTGTAGTGGCCATCTACTAGGCAAACAGAACTGTTCAGCTTGCCTAAGGCTTCGTAATCCTGGACTGACATCACTTTCCGACTACTGCTGATCAAATCAATATTCTCCAAACCAAGACACCGACTCATTTGCTGGTCTAACCTCTCGTTGCCATACTTCAGAAAGTTTACTTTCTCAAATTGGCTTCTACTGTTGCCATTAAGTGGACCCATAATGGCCCACCCAAGTAGAGTGCGAACAACATATGGTACTCCTATTCCACCAACTCAAACTTCCTCATGTATCTGAGCTTCAGGAACGTTTGCTTCTACTAGCAATGTAACTTCTTCTCCACCAATCTCTGGAAGCGGTATGTTATGAAAGTGTTCCCATTTTGAAGAGGTCCTGTAACCTAGACATTCACATTAAGGTGTTCATCCTTAATCTGAATTCGATGGCCTTCTGGACCTTCCATCTGTAAAAACTACCAGGTCCACTCTGCTCACACGTACTGTAGACTCCCCAGTCAAGGTACAAAACTGCCAAGGACTCGAAACTCTTCACTCTCAAATTTAGTTTGTCAGTAGTAG